>RCUC01156227.1:0-31945 GCA_003697995.1 Taxidea taxus jeffersonii
TTAAAAGTGAAGACAATCTAACCAGAAAGCTTTAACGCCTGTCAGCTAATGTTGAAGCTTAAGTTCTGAGTGTGACATGCTGCAGGGCTGAAAGGAATGGTAATTAGTATTCCTCTCCTTCTTCTTCACCCTCTCCTTCAACAGAATCCACACCAACCTCCTCATAATCCTTCTCAAGGGCAGCCATGTCCTCACGGGCCTCAGAAAACTCTCCTTCCTCCATGCCCTCCCCCACATACCAGTGAACAAAGGCACGCTTGGCATACATCAGGTCAAACTTGTGGTCCAGGCGAGCCCAGGCCTCAGCGATGGCTGTGGTGTTGCTCAGCATGCACACAGCTCGCTGGACTTTGGCCAGGTCTCCACCGGGCACCACAGTGGGAGGCTGGTAATTAATACCCACTTTGAAGCCAGTGGGGCACCAGTCCACAAACTGGATGCTGCGCTTGGTCTTGATGGTGGCAATGGCAGCATTGACATCTTTGGGAACCACATCACCACGGTACAACAGGCAGCAAGCCATGTATTTACCATGGCGAGGGTCACATTTCACCATCTGGTTGGCTGGCTCAAAGCACGCGTTGGTGATCTCTGCTACAGAAAGCTGTTCATGGTAGGCTTTCTCAGCAGAGATGACAGGGGCATAGGTGGCCAGAGGGAAGTGGATACGGGGATAGGGCACCAGGTTGGTCTGGAATTCTGTCAGATCAACATTCAGGGCTCCATCAAATCTGAGGGAAGCAGTGATGGAGGACACAATCTGGCTAATAAGGCGGTTAAGGTTGGTGTAGGTTGGGCGTTCGATATCGAGGTTTCTACGACAGATGTCATAGATGGCCTCGTTGTCTACCATGAAGGCACAATCAGAGTGCTCCAGGGTGGTGTGGGTAGTGAGGATGGAGTTGTAGGGCTCAACTACAGCTGTGGAAACCTGAGGGGCTGGGTAAATGGAGAACTCCAGCTTGGACTTCTTGCCATAATCGACAGAGAGACGCTCCATCAGCAGGGAGGTGAACCCGGAGCCAGTTCCCCCTCCAAAGCTGTGGAAAACCAAGAAGCCCTGAAGACCTGTGCACTGGTCAGCCTGTTAGAAAAAAAGAAATAGAGAAAACGTATGATTACTGCTCTTTGCAATATATCCTAAGTAAATATATTTTCACTTTTCATACAAGTCCAAGAATACAGATCTTATTTTGACAAGGAACGCTTACATGCAGACCTTCCTAGAATTACTAAGCATTTCTTCATAAAATAACACGAAATAGTTTATGCTTTAATTGGATTTTTAAAGAAAAAATATAAAGGAATAGTTTACCTCACCCCATTACATTTTAATTCTGTGCCCGAGATGAAAAGAACCTATTTCAAGTGTCTTCCTTAGGATCATTATTTACTTCTTGAGAATAAACATACCAGCTTCCGAATTCGGTCCAAGACAAGGTCAATGATCTCCTTGCCAATGGTGTAGTGCCCTCGGGCGTAGTTGTTGGCAGCATCTTCCTTGCCTGTGATGAGCTGCTCAGGGTGGAAGAGCTGGCGGTAGGTGCCAGTGCGAACTTCATCTGGAAAAGGCAAACACGGCAGCCCCCCATCACTCACCACCTGCACAAGCCTGCTCAACCTCAGGGGTCCATAGAGCTTCAAGACAGACCTCCTTTCCCAGACCCCCCGGGGGGGAGCTCACTGGGGTTACAGAGACCAACTCACCAATGACTGTGGGTTCCAGGTCTACAAACACGGCCCTGGGCACATGCTTGCCAGCGCCGGTCTCACTGAAGAAGGTGTTGAAGGAGTCATCTCCTCCCCCAATGGTCTTGTCACTTGGCATCTGGCCATCGGGCTGAATGCCGTGCTCCAGGCAATAGAGCTCCCAGCAGGCATTGCCGATCTGGACACCAGCCTGGCCGACGTGGATGGAAATACACTCACGCTGTGGATAAGTAGATTAAAAAAAGATATTAGTACTAAGCTAATCTAGTAAAGACTGTAAAGCAGAACAAAATAATTTATCTAATCAATGTCACAAACTTCCCCTTCTAAAACGAACTAAAATTTAATATTCTTCTAGGAGAGAATCACTATACTTTTCGGATCTACATCTCTTTTAACGAATTTCTTCTCCGTATCTAAATTGGGAAGGTCTCTTTCCAAGAGCGCTTAGTCACAGCTTCCTCCTTTGAAGAGGAAGATAGGGAGGCCATTCATTCAGTGCTCAGTCCTTATAATTCCATTTTAGACTAGGCGGCCAGATTTCCGGCAGCTACCATCACAGGAAGCACGTGGCCAGAACAGTGCAGAGGAAATGTCTGGCCTTAGGGACAAAGGGCGGGGCTTTGCGGCACAGGATGAATGAGCAATTCAGGGTGAGCGCGCGTCCGCACCCCTCTGCGGCCATCGGGGCCGCGCAGCTGCAGCCACACGCAGCAGCCACGTCTGCAGAGGCGCCTGCCATGGCCAACCATCTTCTGCTCCCCCAGTCGTTGGGCTAAGCCCAGCACCTTCACATCTGTCAGGGGACAACAGGGGATTATCGGCGGCCCAGATCTGGACCAAGATCCGATTTCTGTCCCCTCAAAATCCCTCACCGCCACCACCTGCTCCTACGCGCATTCCTGAGACCAAGGAAAGACAGATGGCCTCTTGAAGCTGTTGGGAGCTATTTGTCCTAATACTCGCGTAGTGCAACACACTCAATAAGGAGCCGTTCTCTACATTCACCTTATCGCTCTCGTTAAAAAACAACAACAAAAAAACCACCCCAAAACTGGGACTAAAGAGACACGCCCTACAGCAGTAGACCCGCAGCTCCCCAGCGCGCACGCGCAGACTGCAGGGGCGGGCTCCCGCCACTCCCTGGCGGGAAGGTAACGGTCGCGCCTGCGCTTTTGTGTCGAGCTCCTTCCCGCCTCCGCGCTTCTGGCAGAGTAGGAAGTGAGGGCGTGGAGAGCCCGCGCGCGCGCGCCCGCCAAAAGCCGGGGAAGGAAGGGGGGATGGGAACGCGCGGGAAAAGACTGTACGATCTCGGGTGTCGCGCCCAAGAGGTAAGGGCTAATTGAGAACCCCAATCATAGTGTGGGGAGCCAGCGCCCGGCCATGCCCTCCCAGAGTCCGAGAAGAAAACGCGGCGGCCGCCCTTTCGGGCCCCAACCATTCTCACTATTCCCACCCTCGCCTCTCGCCTCGCTTTTCAAGCCTTCCAAAACCGGAGCACAGATCCCTTACTAACGGCCCCCGCGAGAGGCCTGGCTCGCTTTTCCCGGTTTTCTAGAGCAAGGGCAGCGCCCCGAGCGGCCCACTCACCATGATGGCTACGGGTTAGCAGGCGCAGGCGACAGGAGCAGACACCGGGTCCCGGTTACTGTCCCCGACAAGCTAAGAGTCGAGGTAAGTAACGCACTGAGTCGGGGGCGGTGCTGGAGCCACTTAAGTAGCGGTCCGGGGAGGGGCGGGCGGGCCCAGGCGGTGCCAGGGCCGCGGGCCCCTCCCCCGGCCCGGCGCGCCCACTGGGCGCCCGACTCGGCCGCCGCAGAGGCGGGCTCCTGGCTCAGAGCCCCCTCCCCGCGCCGGCCCTACCGGGCGGGGTCCGCCGCGCCTGCGGACAGCGAGCTCGGGTGCTGCAGTCTGCGGCGCATGGCCGCCAGGGCCTGGGCGTTGGGGCGGTCGCAGGTTCAGAAACCAACTAACATGGGAACGGGAAAGGAAGCTTGCCTTAATTTGGACGAACACTAAGACTTAAGAAGTCTGTCTAGTTTTAAAGATGAAGCACCGTGAGATGCAGAAAATTCTGGTCCGGATAGCTCAGCTGGTTATTTTCATGTTGCCACAATTTGTCAGTGAGTTTCCTCCTCTTTTTTTCTTTTTCCCCTCAGTTCTTTTAAAGGCAGTGCATTCTTTACCTACCTGATAATGTGGAGAATGCAAGGTTTAGAAAACAGACCAGCTTTATTTGGTTTATTGTAATGACTTGTTCGTTAAACTAATGTGCCAGATGTTGGAAGCAGAAATATTTCAGTCATTCAAAGAGTAGTACCTAAGCATTGAACATCAAAGCTGTTAAGAGGGCCCACTAGGCCCCATTTTTAGACATAACCAACAACTTTATGGGACAGTCCTAATGGCTTTTTAAAAGAGGGATACAAAGATACATTTCAAATTTGGTAGCTGAATTGTAGAAGTGAGGACAGAAACTCGGGTAGTGAGGAAGTTGACACTGAAGGATATTAGGAAGTAGGGAATCCTTGTGTTATACAGAGCTTTGTAAAACTCTATAAAATAACTGCTTTCTGTTATGTCATGATAGATCAATTGGTTATAGCCTCCTTTTAGGAGGCCCAAAGTGTAGTGGATACCCTCCTTCCCATCTCTGCCTTTCAGGAGACTCTATTCCAAGATCATAAACTTTGTAAACCCTTGGAAATGCAGGAAGTGGTTAGTTAGGGTTAAAGTGTGGCTTTAAAATGGTCCTAGCAGAAACCTATTGTTACACTGTTCAAAATATCCTCCCACTGATAGTATGTAACAAAAAAGTAAATGTGAAACTAACAGTCCACAGTTCATATTCAGTTATTACCTTGCTCAGATTTGATGAGGGCTTCACCCTCCATATCAGACAAATAACAGATTTAAACTGTTAATATGTGTGTGTGGTTTGTAAGGATATGTATATGTATACACAGAAACACACACATTTTTACTTTCTTGTATATGTAAAATTTCCACTCATATGAACCTGGAATACAAACAAGGAGGTTTCCTTTTATTTCTAATAAATATATTTTTTGTACTTTTTTTTTCTTGGTATGATGATTTTCTGTTAAAAGGTTTTCAACTCAAGACCCAAATTTGCACATATTTTCCAAGCTAGGTTACTGGGAACAGGAATATATTTGAATATTGTCTCACTTATTCTTAAAGAAGATGGAAAAAAATTAGTTTGTCAGGATCAGGAAATGAATGTTAGGGAACCACCCTGCTTAACTCCATTTTGCTATCTGCTCTGGATGAAAGCCTTTGGAAGCAGGCACCTCCCTCCTTCTAGCTCTCTGAAGAACCTTAGAGCTTTCACTGCAGAGATTTGCTCCTGTGGGCCTGTATGTGTCCCCAGACATCTCCCTAAAATCATTAGCTTTGCTAGCCTTGTTTCTGTGAATTCCCCTGTTGTAAATGAGGAAGTATTTGAGGGTTTTTTAGGTTCCTGATGACACCATAGTTTTCAGAGTAATTTAGATCCAAAATGGACTTTTAAATATAATCTAGTCTGGTATCTTTATGCCAGAAAAATACTGAATAATGTTAAGTTTATTTTGCTACCTCTTTAGTACCTGAGAGGAAAGGCTGACATTTTTTTTTCTTTTTTTACCCATATTAAGTTTACATAGGTTTGTTTATATTATATATAAGATGCATATACTTTATATATATTTAACAACTAAATAGTAGTTATCTATTGCTGGAATATAAACACAGTATTATCCACTGTCTTAACATTTTAACTGATTATTAGATATTTGTTTTGTTGGACTGTTACAGGGCCTGTAACTATTTCTTTTAAGTCTTTGGTGTAATGGGGAACCCTGTGTTGCTATTTGAGCTACTCCCATTTCTGCTACTTAATATCATGGCTGTTTGCTACTGTTCTATGCAGTCAGCAACATTTTTAATAGTTCCATATTATGGTTTACACACAGTAGTTCACAACATATTTTGTTCCTTTAACCAGCTCTACAAGGAAAGAAAAAAATAAGTAGCAATAACTTACCAAACATCAAATATTTTCAAATATTTGACCTTTTATTTTATTTATTGCAGTGTTATAAATTTACATATACTGTTTTGTGTTCTCTTTCCCCCTACCCCCTACCCTCTACCCTCTACCCACTACCCCCACCCCCACAGGTAGATGGTTTAGGGGAAAGAAAATGGATTTTGGTTTCAGATAGTACTAGATGCAGTTTTAACTTTGTCAATTAATAGTGGTATGACTTTAGACCCTTAAATATCTTTCTCCAACTTCATTTATAGATGGGAATCAGTGAATTTGAATCACCTTTTTCTCATACTGTCACATTCAAACCCATTAGTAAATTTTATCAGTTTTACTTTCAAAATATGCCCATCATTTTTTATTTTTATTATTATTTTTTTTAAGATTTTATTTATTTGTCAGAGAGAGAGAGCGGGAGCGAGCACAGGCAGACAGAGTGGCAGGCAGGGGCAGAGGGAGAAGCAGGCTCCCTGCTGAGCAAGGAGCCCGTTCGGGACTGGATCCCAGGACGCTGGGATCATGACCTGAGCCGAAGGCAGCTGCTTAACCAACTGAGCCACCCAGGCGTCCCCTATCATTTTTTAATCACATCCCCTTATTTCCTAGCATTTATAGAACCTGAAATTATCTTCTTTGTATATTTATTTACTTGTTTAAAATTTCTCCCTAATTACATGCAAACTCCATGACGGTTTTCTTGGAAACCAATCTTGGTCGCCCCTCCAAAAAACACCTTCTTCCATTCTTTGCCAAGATAACCTCTCTCTCTCTCTTTTTAAAGGATATTTATGTGCTCAACCCCAGGGGATAAATCAAGGGAGCCCTATTTCCCTTTACCAGATTTTTACTTGCTTTTTCAGTCTCTTTCATAACTGGACCTAGTTCTGGGAAGTTGGCTAGGGTATTTCTGCAAATGGATTTGAAAGAGGACTTCAACTACCTCCATTTTTAAAAAAAGATTTTATTTTTTTTTTTTGACAGGATCACTTTTAGCCAGAGAGGCAGGCAAAGAGAGAAGGGGTGAAGCAGGCTCCCCGCTGAGCAGAGAGCCCAGTCGGGGGCTCAATCCCAGGACTCTGGGATCATGACCTGAGTCAAAGGCAGAGGCTTTAACCCACTGAGCCACCCAGGTGCCCCTGCATTGTATATTTGTGAGAGTCATCTATACTGATACACTGAACTGAATTCCTTCATTTGTAACTCCTATTTAGTATTCCACTATTCCACCCTTCTTTTTTCCAAACTTCTCTCTCTCTCTTTTAGGATTTTATTTTATTTTATTTTTAAGATTTTATTTATTTGACAGACAGAGATCACAAGTAGGCAGAGAGAGTGGCAGGTGGGGGGGACGGGGAGCAGGCTTCCCGCTGAGCAGAAAGCCCAATGAGGGGCTCGATTCCAGGACCCTGGGATCATGACCTGAGCCGAAGGCAGAGGCTTTAACCCACTGAGCCACCCAGGTGCTTGTTTCACCACCACTTTTTTCTCTGCCTTTGGATTTTGTCAGTGATGAGTGGCTGAACCTGATGTGTTTGGGACCCTAAGAGCCAGGTGCTCTTCCACGCTTGTGCCCTGGCTACAGTTTTCCTCCCTGATAAAAAGAGATCGTCGCATCTTTGAGGACCTTTTGTTTCACTCCTTCCCCTTCCTTTCTGCTTTTGGAAATGTTTTGTGAAGGTGTGTTGCCTATAGCCAATTTAAGATTTTCAGGGTCTTAATATAAAGAGAATTAAAGAGATGGCAACTCAGTGCTCTGATGCTCTGAAGCTGCTGAGCCAACCTTGAAACCAGCTACCTCCAGATTTTTATTTATTTATGAAAATATTTTATTTATTTTAGAGAGCATGCGCATGCTGCATGGGGGAGATGGGCAGAGGGGGGAGAAGGAGAGGGAAAGAATATCAAATAGAACCAACCACCCTCCCCCCCAACCATCTGCCCCACCTCCCATACGCAGGGTTGGGTCCCATGACCCTGAGACCATGACCTAAGCTGAAACCAAGAGTTAAGAGTCGGTCCTCAATGGACGGAGCCACCCAGGGTCCCCCAAATTTATTATTACAGTAAGTGCCTAATATGTTATTTGTTGTTGAATGTCAGACTTGGTGATTGATTGGATATAGGATTTGAAGGAAACTGAGCAATGGTAGTTAATTTTTAGTTTGGGGGGGTTAAATAGCTAATTGAATGGTGGTGGTTTTTTTTTTTTTTTTTCTGTTATCAGAATACTGAAGGAAGAAGTGGATGGGAACTGAAGAAGAGATACAGGAGAAGCTAACAATTCAGCTTTTTTTTTAAACAATTCAGCTTTTGACATGTCTTGAGCTTTAAGTGTCTGTGGTACAGGTACCTGGAGAAGTCCATTAGTCAGTCATATATGCAGATATGGAGAGAGGAGTGGGATACAGATTTGAGAGTCTTCAGCATAAAGATAAGTAAATGATGGAGATGGATAAGACCACTCACGGGGAATGCACTGAGCTTGGAGAGTGGCAGTCTTAGAGAACCTGGCCTTAGTAGGGAATCTGAAGAATGGTCATATTTAAACATTTTTTTTTAAGAGTTTATTTATTTGTTAGAGAGAGAGAGAGAGAGCGAGCACAGGCAGACAGAGAGGCAGGCAGAGGGAGAAGCAGGCTCCCTGCCGAGCAAGGAGCCCGATGTGGGACTCGATCCCAGGACACTGGGATCATGACCTGGCCGAAGGCAGCCGCTTAACCAACTGAGCCACCCAGGCATCCCAAGAATGGTCATATTTAAAGTAGAGAAAAGAAACCTATAAAAGAAGTCTGAGAAGGAATGATCAGAGAGGGAGTACTGGGGGTTTCACAGTCCAAGGAAAAGGAGAGTTTCCTGAAGGAGAAGTGATACAATGCCAAATGCTGCAGAGAAGTTAAGCAGGGTAAAGACTGGACAGTGTCCATTGTGTGTATATAGAAAACAATATCTGTTTTTTAAAAGATTTTATTTATTTATTTGACAGAGAGAGATATCACAAGTAGGCAGAGAGGCAGGCAAAGAGAGAGGGGGAAGAAGGCTCCCCAACAAGCAGAGTGAGGACCTTGATCCCAGGACCCTGGGATCATGACCAGAGTAGAAGGCAGAGGCTTTAACCCATTGAGCCACCCAGGTGCCCACAATGTCTGTTTTTATTTATTTATGGGACAAATTTATTGAGAAATTAAAATGCAAATATTCCTTTTAAGTGTTGGGTGGATATAACAATGAACAAAATATGTCCTTCCTCTCATGGAATTTATATTTTAGTGAAGGAGAAAGAAAATAAGTATATAACAAAGAGATGTGAAATATAATGTCAGGTGCTTTTGGATGCTATGAAGAAAAATAAAGTGTGGAAAAGAAATTAAAGTTGCAATGGAAGACTATTTTAGTTAAAGTGACCTGAGAATGCTTCTCTGAGGAGGTAGCTATTTGAACAAAGACCTGAATTAGGCGGTAGAGTAGACATTTCAAGCAGAGGAACATCAGGAACAAAAGCCTGAGGTTGAGTGTGTATGTCTTTTTTAAAGCAATATTAATAAAGTCAGTGAGATAAGAGTAGAGGAAGTGAGGGAAAGGGTATTTTGAAATGAGATCAGAGAAGTACCAGTGTCTAGATCACATAAGTATCTTTCTTATTAGTCATGGGAAGACTGTGTTTTATTCTAAAATCAGGGAAACCATTGCATAGTTTTGAGCATAGATGTGACATATTCTATTTTGAGATTTTAAAAAGATTGTCTAGCGGTTATGAGAATAAACTATAAGAGGTTAAGAGTGGAATAAAAAAAGGGCACCTTTATGGCTCAGTCGGTTAAGCGTCTGCCTTCAGCTAAGGTCATGATTCCAGAGTCCTGGGATTGAGCCCCACATTAGGCTCCTTGCTCAGTGGGGAGCCTGCTTCTCCCTCTCCTTCTGCATGCTGCTCCCCCTGCTTGTGCTTTCTCTCCCTCTCTTTCTCTCTGTAAAATAAATAAATAAAATCTTTTTTTAAAAAAAAGAGTGGGATAAAAAATACAAGTTGGAAGGGAATTGTAATAATGCAGATAAGAGGTGATAGTTATGTGGACCAGTGATGGAGGTAGTAAAAGGAGGTCAGTATGGATATATTTTTGAAGGTAGTATTGGTAGAATTTATTAATGCATTAAATGTAGAGTGAGAAAGAGAGGAGTCAAACATGACTCCTTTTGGCTTGAGCAACAATGGGGAATACTGAAGGAGGAACAGGTTTAAGGAAATAGAGGGAATCAGATGTTCAGTTTTGGACATATTAAGTTTGAGATGTAGGGTATTAGTCATCTGAGTAGAAATGATGAGGCAGTAGGCTAAAGTGTAAAGAAGAAGTCACACTGGAGATAAATTTAGGAGTCATCAGCATAGAAACTGGGTAACATCACCTAAGAAAGTGTAGATTAAAAGAAGACCAAAGATTGAATGCCGGAGCACTTCAGCTTTTTTTTTAAGATTTTATTTATTTATTAGTTAGAGAGAGAGAGAGAGAGCACAGGCAGACAGAGAGGCAGGCAGAGGCAGAGGGAGAAGCAGGCTCCCTGCTGAGCAAGGAGCCCGATGTGGGACGCTGGGATCGTGACCTGAGCCGAAGGCAGCCGCTTAACCAACTGAGCCACCCAGGCGTCCCGCACTTCAGCTTTTAAAAAAGGAAGTGGAGGGGCACGTGGGTGGCTCAGTGGGTTAAAGCCTCTGCTTTCAGCTCAGGTCAGGATCCCAGGGTCCTGGAATCGAGCCCCGCATTGGGCTCTCTGCTCGGCAGGGAGCCTGCTTCTCCCTCTCTCTCTGCCTGCCTCTGTCTACTTGTAATCTCTGTCTGCCAAATAAATAAATAAAATTAAAAAAAAAAAAAAGGGGGCACCTGGGTGGCTCAGTGGGTTAAAGCCTCTGCCTTCGGCTCAGGTCATGATCCCAGGGTCCTGGGATCGAGCCCTACGTCAGGCTCTCTGCTCAGCGGGGAGCCTGCTTCCTCCTCTCTCTCTGCCTGCCTCTCTGCCTACTCTCTCTGTCAAATAAATTTAAAAAAGAAAAAAAAAAAAAAAAGGAAGTGGATCTTGTAGTCAAAGTGAGAAGGAGCAGCCAGCGGTGTAAGAAGAAAAACATGAGGAGTGCGGTGTCCTGGAAACCAAGTGAAAAAATGTTTCAAACCGGAAAGTGATAACTGTGTCAAACTCTTTTTTTTTTTTTTTAAGAGTTTATTTATTTATTTGACAGAGACACAGAGTGAGAGGGAGCACAAGCAGGGGGAATGGGAGAGGGAGAAGTAGGCTTCCCACTGAGCAGGGAACCCAATAGGGCTCCATCCCTGGACCCTGGGATCATGATCTGAGCCAAAGGCAGATGCTTAATGACTGAGCCACCTAGGTGCCCCCAAAGGGAAGATTTTTTTAAAGATGGGAGATATTTTAGCATGTTTGTTTGCTAGTGAGAATAAACAAAAGGGAGGGAAAATTTGGTGATGTGAGGAAAAGGGAATGAATTCAGGAGCAAAGTTTTAAAATAGTGAAATGGGAAGGGATTCAGTGTGCGGCTGGAAGGGTTAACATCGGAGAGGAGTATGATAGTTTAGTCACTGACACATAGGAGGAAGCCAGAGGATGAGCACAGATTCAGGCTGGCAGTTAGATTTGGTGGTAGGAACGTTGGAATTTCTCTTCTGGTTGCTTCTTTTTTCTTCTAGTGAAATAGGAAAACAGGTAATTTGTCCTTATCCTTTGTTTGTTTGTTTGAGAGGGAGAGAGACAGGGGGTGGGGAGTGACAGAGGGAGAGGGAAAGAGAGAATCGTAAGCAGGAGGCACACCCAGTTCAGAGCCCAACATGGGGCTCCCCCGATCTCACAACCCTGAGGTTATGACCAGAGCCGAAATCAAGAGTTGGAGGCTTAACAGAATGAGCCACCCAGGTGTCTCTCTCCCTGTTTCTCAATAACAACAGAAACCTGATTTTGTTGGGAGCAGGGTACCAAGCTTCTATTCTAACTACGAAGGGATGTCTATGTGACTAAGTTTGGGTGAGTTGTTAGTGGAAGTTGTTTTGTGGGGTTTCTGAACTGGTATATGTTTTTGGCCCTTTCTCTTTTTCTTGCTTAGCATGTAGACATGATAACTGAAGATCAACCATCTTATGACAATAAAGTAAACTTAAACCATTGCTAAGGGTGAAGGAAGATAAAGTCTAGGTTCCTGATGACATTGTGGAGCTGTAGCACAAGTCCAGGATTGCCTACCTCTGAACTTCTCATTATGGGAGGAAATAAACAATTTGTTTAAGACACACTGATCTTTTCCCTTTTTTTCCCCTTTTTCTGGGATGTATGTGTCTGTTATTTGCAGCTGATCGAATTTACAACTGATGTGGTGGTGGGACCTTGTGTATTTAAATTTTTTTTTCTTTTTTTCAGTGAAATGGTGATGGGGAAGGATCATTGGCTAAATGTGAGGATTGGGGAGGGAGTGTGGGAGGTCTGAAGAGAGTAAATGTATAAAATAGTCGTCTCTGAGAGAGGGACAGTAAATCAACTCGGGAAATGTAGTAGAATTTCCAAGTATTATTGAAGGCATAGTAGGTTTTTCAGACATTTGTGGCTGTAAATATAAAATAATATCAGTCATCCTGGTTATGTTTTTCTCTAGTCAGTTCAGCTGCTCAGGTGAGGTATGAAATAGAGGGAGAGACGGATTTAACCAGGATTGGTATTTTGCTGAAACTGCTGGATCACCACTGTAAAATAGAGGACAAAGTAGATGTTAGTCACTGAGAAGACAATTGAATATCTGAATGGATTTTAAAAAACATGTAGTAAAAACAATAGACTTGAAAGCAAAACTTAAACACATTTTGTGACTAGTTAAAAATTCTCATGGTTCAAAAGTTGAAGAGAGGGGCACCTGGGTGGCTCAGTCAGTTAAGTTAAGGTTAGGGTTAGGGTTAAGCTCAGGCTGTGATCCAGGCGTTTTGGGATTGAGCCCTGCATCAGGCTCCCTGCTGAACCTGCTTCTCCCTCTCTTGCTCCTCCCTCTCCTGCTCCTCCTGCTTGTGCTCTCTTTCTCTGTGTCAAATAAATAAATAAAATCTTTTAAAAAACAAACAAAAAACAAGTTGAAGAGGGGCGCCTGGGTGGCTCAGTGGGTTAAAGCCTCTGCCTTCAGCTCAGGTCATGATCCCAGGCTCCTGGGATGGAGCCCTGAGTCATTGCATCATCGGGCTCTCTGCTTGGTGGGGAGCCTGCTTCCCTTCCTCCCTCTCTGCCTGCCTCTCTGCCTGCTTGTGATTCCTATCTGTCAAATAAGTAAATAAAATCTTAAAAAAAAAAAAAAAACAAGTTGAAGAGATAAGCAGATATACATTGAGAAGTTTTGTTTCTACCTTGTGATGGTTAATTTTATGTGTCAGCTTGACTGGGCCAAGGGATGCTCAGATGGTTGGTTAAATATTATTTTTGTTTATGTCTGTGAAGTTGTTTCCAGAAGAGATTAACATTTGAATTTGGTGGACTGAGTAAAGCAGTTGGCCCCCTCCCGGGGGAGCAGACATTATTCAAACCATTGAGGGCCTGGGATTCCTGGCTAACTCAGTAGAGCATATGAGTTCAAGCCCCATTTGGACGTAGAATTTACTTAAACAAAACAAAACAAAAAACACTGAGGTCCTAAATAGAACAAAGAGGCAAAGGAAGGTTGAATTTACTTTCTGTCTGACTATCTGAGCTGAGACATCTGTCTTCTGTCCTCAGTGCTCCTGGTTCTCAGGCTTCAGATCCAGATAGGAATCTAAACCATTACCTCCCCAGCCATTGAACTACATGACTGGCTTTCCTAGGTCTCTAATTTGTAAACAGCACCTAGTGGGACTTCTCAGCCTCAATAATCATGTGAGCCAATACTTTATAATCTAGATAGATAGATAGATGATAGATAGATAGATCAATCGATTGATCAATCCTGTTGGTTCTCTTTCTCTGGATAACCTTGCCTAATACACACTTCTGTGCTCATTCATGCCATTTGTCTCCACTAGCCCTACAGATAAGCATTTGTATTAGTTTGTTGTGAATTTGTTCAATGTTTTTTGTGACAATATAAACAAATATTGATTGATTAATCTGTTCTTATTTCACCCCTTTCTCATGTACAAACGTGTATCAAATTATGGTGCCTGCTGTTTTACACCTTGCTTTTTTCACTTTTCTGTATATACTGGATATCTTTCTATATCAACAACTCCTAAAGAGTATCTTCATTATTTTTATTTTTATATTCCATCTACAAAATGTTGATGAAAAATGAACAAGCCTTTTATGATCTCTAAACATAAGAAAGAAAGTGTTATTTGAGTCCAAGTTAGGACAGCTGCCCAGGAAACATGATCTTCACAGGGAAGGTGCTCTGAATGAATAATTTTTACAGGGTTATATACTTTTTACATCTTGTGAAAGCTAAAAGGATTATAGATAAGCATATAGGCAGGAATCACAAGTTTTATCATAAAAGAATGCAGGGAGTAGGAGCATTGATGGATATCTCAAGGACAAGATGGTTTTTTTGTTGTTTTTTTTTTAAGATTTTATTTATTTATTGGACAGACAGATCACAAGTAGGCAGAGAGGCAGGCAAAGAGAGATGAGGAAGCAGGCTCCCCGCTGAGCAGAGAGCCCGATTCAGGGCTTGATCCCAGGACCCTGGGATCATGGCCTGAGCTGAAGTCAGAGGCTTTAACCCACTGAGCCACCCAGGCGCCTCCAAGATGGTTTTTACTTAGGCTAGTTGTTCACAAAGCAGGTGTACAATGCATACGTGGCAGGTCATAGATCAGGCTTTTGGTTTGAAAGAAGTTTATATACAGTCATGCTGACTTAGTAAAAAATCTAAAATGGCTTCTCTTGTGTATCAGGCCTTTAAAGAGTTTTTCTCTCATCAAGAGTATTCTTTTGTTATGATGTATCATGATTTATTTAATGAATATTTTGAAAGCAAGGCCTTTTTTTGAAGGAACTTTTTTTTTTTTCAAGGCATTGTGGGTTCCAAGAAGTCAGTATAGCAGGACTTCATGTTTAAAGTTCATGCCGGTTGTGGGGGGGGGTGCACCTGGGTGGCTCAGTGGGTTGAGCCTCTGCCTTGGGCTCAAGTCATGATGTCAGGGTCCTGGGATTGAGCCCTGTATCAGGATCTCTGCTCAGCGGGGAGCCTGCTTCCCCCACACCCCCTGCCTGTCTCTCTGCCTACTTGTGATCTCCCTCTCTGTCAAATAAATAAATAAAATCTTTTTAAAAAAATAAAGTTCATGCCAGGACCCATAGAATTGTGAAGAATGCATATGATGAATAAAATCATTATCTTTCCAAAAAGAAGTAAGGATTCAATCAACAGACAGGAAATAGTAAATCTAAAGCAGAATGGTTAAAGTTTAGCTGCTTGTGGGTTCCTAAAACCAGATCCAGATTCTCATATCTTAAGATTTTCTTACTTTACTTCACTAGGCCTTGGTCCTGGCAGTTGAGATTAGGGTAGATCAGCCAGTTGGGGAGATAGTCTAAGTAGAGAAATCTTGTTTCATTTTCTCTGGTATAGGTTGAAGGACTGTAAGATTCTTAAAGAAGCCCAACATCTAACATAGTGCCTGAGTAGTTGAGTAGCCTTGGTTATAAGAGGGCGTGCCTAGGCAGCTGGGACTAAAAGCAACCATACAAAAATTTTCCCTACACACCACAATGATGATGGGCCAAAGAGAGCAGAGAGCACCCAAGTACCTAGTGAAATGCAGAATTTCTGAGAAGGCTGGCAAACTGAAAGAGATTTTGAATTAGAGTATGGACTCTGACTAGAAACCAAGGCAGGAACCTAGATACCAGTACAAGAAGTCAGAAGACAGGTGAGGTGAACAACTCATCAGAGGCCATCAAGGTTGGAAGAGAATTTAGGGATCAGATTCCGTTCTTCCATTCAAGAACAATATCTAAGCCCCTCCAGGAACTTAGATCACTTTAGAGAAGATAAGAGGAGAAGGAGAAAGAGTTTAAATCTTGATTTAGACTGAGTATTTACTCAAATGAGACCATCTTAAACAAGAAGTAACTGATTTACCTTGAAGTAGTGTTTCTGTTTTCTGTCCTTGCTGAATGTTTGTGAGATATTGAATTTCAGCTATTGAGAAGGAACAAGAACAAAATGTAATTAATACCACTAATGGACTTTTGGCAGAGAGGTGGGAACATTTGGAAAATTTTATATGAAAAATCAAGCAAAGATTGAAGCAGTTATGAAGTTTGGAAAAAATAAAAGTTTGTATAAGAAAGGAAGTGTGATCATAGTGGACTGTTTGTTTCAGCAATGAGTAAAATTTAAATAATCACAGTAATACAAACACTGGCTCATTTCTGTTTATTTATTTATTTATCACTGGCTGATTTCAATTAAAAACTATGTATAGATAGGAGGTGAAGTGTGAAGAGTATAAAAGAACTAAATTCTCAACAGACATGGTGAAAAGTAAGTAGATAATGCCTACAATTGATAAATTGTAGGTGCATAGGGGCACCTGGGTGCTTGATCTGTAAATTCAATGCATTGGAGAAGTAAAATAGTGGAGTATTTCCCTAATTCCTTCCTCTAACTCTAGACATTACATATAAAACAAACATAAGGGGTGCTTGGGTGGCTCAGTGGGTTAAAGCCTCTGCCTTCGGCTCAGGTCATGATCCCAGGGTCCTAGGATCGAGCCCCGCATAAGGCTCTCTGCTCCTCGGCCTGCTTCCTTCTCTCTCTTTCTGCCTACCTCTCTGCCTACTTGTGATCTCTGTCGAAGGAAGGAAGGAAGGAAGGAAGAAAGAAAGAAAAGTAGCATAGGCATATTATTCAGAAATAAGCAGGGGTGCTTGGGTGTCTTAGTTAAGTGTCTGCCTTTGGCTTGGGTTGTGGTCCCAGGGTCCTGGGACCGATCCCCATGTCAGGCTCTCTGCTCAGCAAGAGCCTACTGTCCCCTCTCCTTGCTGCCTCCCGCCCCCCACGCTTTTGCTCTCTCTTTCTGTCAAATAAATAAATAAAATCTTTTAAAAAAAAAGAAATAAGTAGATAAATTCCAAGGAAAATGACTAGATGAATTAGGGGTATATGTCTGTGGTGATTTGGGCAGGAGTAGAGGAGGAATGGTGCAGGAGAACTATTATTTTATTTTTATTTTTAAAAAGCTTTTATTTATTTATTTGAGAGAAAGAGAGAGAGCAAGTAAGAGATCATGAGCAGTGAGAAGGTCAGAGGGAGAAGCAGACTCCCCGTGGAGCTCGGAGCCCAATTCGGGACTCGATCCTGGTACTCCAGTATCATGACCTGAGCGGAAGGCAGTTGCTTAACCAGCTGAGCCACCCAGGCACCTGAGAACTATTATTTTAAAACAATATTATTTGATTTTTGGTTTTTGTGAATTTTTTGTTGAACTCTGAGATATATGTAACAACCTACATATAGAGAAGAGTGTAACTCACAAATGTACAACTTGATAAATTAAACACACCTGTGTAAATTAGCACCCAGATCAAGAGTATTTTATTTTATTTTATTTTTTTAAAGATTTTGTTTATTTATTTGACAGATCACAAGTAGGCAGAGAGGCAGGCAGAGAGAGAAGGGGAAGCAGGCTTCCTGCTGAGTAGAGAGCCCGATGCAGGGCTGGATCCCAGGACCCTGGGATCATGGCCCGAGCCGAAGGCAGAGGCTTTAACCCACTGAGCCACCCAGGCTCCCCAAGAGTATTTTATTTTTAAATCATGTACATGGGGCACCTGAGTGGCTTAGTAGGTTAAGCCTCTGCCTTCGGCTCGGGTCATGATCTCAGGGTCCTGGGATCAAGCCCCGCATCTGGCTCTCTGCTCAGCAGGAATCCTGCTTCCCCTTCTCTCTCTGCCTGCCTCTCTGCCTGCTTGTCATTTCTCTCGCTGTCAAATAAATAAATAAAATCTTAAAAAAAAATAAATCATGTACATGGATTCTTTGTTATATGTTTAAAATTAATAATAATAATAAAGAGTTCTGATATCAGGAGTGGTTAAATGCTCTTGATAATATTACTTTTGAAAATACTGTATTTGAGGGGTGCCTGGGTGGCTCAGTGGGTTAAAGCCTCTGCCTTCGGCTCAGGTCATGATCCCAGGGTCCTGGGATCGAGCCCCGCATCAGGCTCTCTACTCAGTGGGAAGCCTGCTTCTCTTTCTCTCTCTCTCTCTTTCTGCCTGCCTCTCTGACTACTTGTGATCTCTGTCTGTTAAAATAAATAAAATAAAATCTTAAAAAAAAAAAAAAGAAAATACTGTATTTGAAAATACTCCAAGACCTATAGTCTATCCAACATGGTAACCTCTAGCTAGATGTGGCTTTGAACATTTAGACTTGTTACTAGTCTGACTGAGGAACTGAATGTTTTATTTTTGTAAATTTTAATTAATTTGAATTTAAATGGGTGCATGTAGTGGCAACCATATTGAACAGTGCACATCTAGAGACTTGAGTACTTAAAGTTTCTTTCTCTTTTTTCTTTAAAGATTTATTTATTTATTTGACAGAGAGAGAGAGCACAAGTAGGCAGAGAGCAGGGAGAGAGAGAGGGAGAAGCAGGCTCTCCACTGAGCAGGGAGCCCGATGCGGGACTCCATCCCAGCACCCTGGGATCATGACCTGAGCTGAAGGCAGAGCCTTAACCCACTGAGCCACCCAGGCGCCCCAAGTACTTAAAGTTTCTAGAGAAGAAGAAAGAAAGGCTCCATTTCCTCAGGTTAAATGAGAACTGGTAATAAGGCACATTGAATGTGATGAAAATAAAGTACCAATAAGAAGTGAAGAGGACTGAGGAAAAGATTTTTAAGTAGAGACTAACCATGATCTGAATTTATGTATGTGAACTATATTCTATAGGGAAGGAGCACAAAGGCAGAAAATATTTTAAAAACTGAGAAAATGGGGTACCTAGGTGGCTCAGTTGTTAAGCATCTGCCTTCAGCTCAGGTCATAATCCCAGGGTGGGATTGAGCCCCACATCAGGCTCCCTACTCCACAGGAAGCCTGCTTTTCCCTCTCCCACTCCCCCTGCTCCTGTTCCCTCTCTCACTGTCTCTCTCTATGTCAAATAAATAAATAAAAGCTTTAAAAACAAAACAAAACTGAGAAAGCAAGGAATTCCTACAGCAGTTACAGAGGGAAATACTTAATAGACTGAGAAGAAAATGGAGATCTCAATATTGAATGGCAAAATTTATGGTGATTTAAAAAATCTTCTTTCTGCTTTCTTATATTTGAGTTTTTAAAAAATCTAGATGTATTACTTTCATAATTAGATTTAATGTTTAAAAAGGATCAATATAAATTAAAAGATGGGTTAAGACGTTAAGACTCATTTAAGAGGTAGAAATAATTTGTTTTTGTTCCCTACCTACTTTATAAAAAACTAATAATAACAGCTTTATTGAGATAATTCAAAATTCCATAAAATCCACCTTTAAGGAGTGGAGTACAATTCATTGTTTTTTAAAGCATAGTCATAGAGTTGCGCAGCCATCACCACTCTCTTTTCCAGAATATTTTTATCACTCCAAAAGAAACTTGGTACCCATTGGTCTTTACTCCTCATTCATCCCTCCCTACAGCCCCTGACAACCACTAATCTACTTTCTGTTTCCCTGGATTCGCCTATTCTGGACATTTCATATAAACAGAATCATACAATATGTGGCTTCTTTTACTTGGCATAATGTTTTCAAGATTCATCTCTGTCATAACATGTATCAGTACTTCATTTCTTTTTATTGCCAAATAATACTCCATTGTATGGGTATACAACATTTTCTTTATCCATTCATCAGTTGATGGACATTTGGGTTGTTTCCACTATTTGGCTATTGTAAATAATGCTGTTAAGAATGTTTATTTGCGGGATGCCTGGGTTGCTCAGTTGGTTAAGCAGCTGCCTTCGGCTCAGGTCATGATCCCAGCGTCCTGGGATCGAGTCCCACATCGGGCTCCTTGCTTGGCAGGGTGCCTGCTTCTCCCTCTGCCTCTGCCTACCACTCTGTCTGCCTGTGCTCTCTCTCTCTAACAAATAAATAAATAAAAATCTTTTAAAAAAAAAGATTAAAAAAAAAGAATGTTTATTTGCAAGTTTCTGTGTGGCCTTATGTTTTTGTTTCTCTTGACTAAGAGTGAAATTTCTGGGTCATATGATAACTTCACATTTAATATTTCGAGGAACTATTTTTTTAAAGATTTTATTCATCCATTTGACAGAGAGAGAGAGAGAGAGTGAAAGAGGGAGCATAAGCAGGGGGAATGGGAGAGGGAGAAGCAGACTCCCCACCAATCAGAGACCCTGGTGTGGGGCTTGATCGCAGGACCCCAGGATCATGACCCAAGCTGTAGGCAGAGATGCCCAACAACTGAGCCACCCAGGTGCCCCTGTTTTGAGGAACTTTTAAACTGTTTTCCAAAGTGGCTGCATCATTTTACAATCCCACCTGCAATGTATGAATGTTTCAATTTTTCCACATCCTTGCTTATGCTTGTTATTGTCTGTCTTTTTAATTATGAACATCCTACTGAATATGAGTTAGTATCTTTGTGTAATTTGATTTGGATTTCCCTGATGACTAATGGGGTTGAGCATCTTTTTATATGCTTACTGACCATTTGTATATTTTCTTTGGAGAAATGTTTATTCAAATCCTTTGCCCATTTTTATATTTTTATTTATTTATTATTATTTTAAAAATATTTTTTTTATTTATTTGACAGACAGAGATCATAAGTAGGCAGAGAGGCAGGCAGAGAGAGGAAGAAGCAGGCTCCCTGCTGAGCAGAGACCTTGATGTGGGGCTTGATCCCACGACCCTGATCATGACCTGAGCTGAAGGCAGAGGCTTAACCCACTTAGCCACCCAGGCACCCCTATTTTTATTTTTTTATTATTATTTTTTAAAGTAAGCTCTATGCCCAATGTGGGGCTCAAACTTATGACCCTGAGATTGAGAGTTGAATGCTCTTCCAACTGAGCCAGGCAGGTGCCCCTTGAATTTTAATTTTTATTGTTGGGTTATATTTCTTTGTATAGTTTGGATATAAGTCCTTTCTCTGATATTTGATTTGCAAATATTTCCTCCCATTGAAAGGGTTTTCTTTTTACTTGTTTGATGGTGTCTTTTGGAGTACAAAAATTTTAAATTTAATGAAGTCCAACGTGTCTTTTTTTTTCTGCTGCTGCTTGTGTTTTTGGTGTCATACCTAAGAAACCAATACCTAATCTAAGACATATTTACTCTGATGTTTTCTTCTACGAGCTTTACAGTTTTAGCTCTTATATCTAGATCTTTGATCCATTTTAAGTTAATTTTGTATATGGTGTGAGATTGGAGTCTGTATTAGTTTCCTAAGGTGCTATAACAAAGTACCATAAACTGGGTAACAGCAGAAATTTATTTTTTCATGCATAGTTCTATAGGCTAGAAGTCTGAAATCAAGGTATTGACCAGGTTGGTTTCTTCTGGAGGCTCTGAAGGAGAATCTGTTCCATGTTTTTCTCCTAGTTTTGGTAGTTGCTGGCAATCCTTGGCCTTCCTTGTCTTGTGACATATCACTACAATTTCTGCCTTCCATCGCTACGTGGCATTCTCCCTGTCTGTCTATGTCTTCATGTGGCTTTTTATAAGGACACTTGTCACTGAATATAAGGCCCACTCTAATCCAGTAATACTTCATCTTACCTAACTACATCTGCAAACACCCATTTCCAAATAAGGTCACACTCTGAGGTCATAGGTAGAGATGAATTTTGGGGGACACAATTCAATACAATACAGAATCTAGCTTCATTCATTTGCATGTGGATAGCCAGTTGTCCCACCACTATTTTCAGAAAAGCATATTCTTTGGGGCACCTTGTTATAGCCTGGCAAAGGTGCAAATCTGGGTTCCCCTCAGCATTGTTGGCATGGGTAGGGGTAGGATCCAGATTTTTCTGTGGTGCTTGTCTGGAGAAAGCACTACTTATCTAAAATTTTCTATTTTGCTACATTGCTCCTTCCCTGATCCTTTGGCTAGGGAGAGCAGGTTTATTGTTGTTTTATCTGTACCTTTTGGTTGACATTTCTAGATTGTCAACTTCTTCGGCTCCAAGGAAATCAAAGCAGAAAGAAAACCCAGGGAACTCACATCATGTTTCTTGGATGCAAGTTGTCTAGCCAGATGCCTCCTCTCTGTCTTTCAGAGTCTTATGTTTGTATTTTAAAAGATTTTATTTATTTATTTATTTATTTATTTGACAGAGAGAGAGGTCACAAGTAGGCAGAGAGAGAGGAAGGATGCTGCCTAGCAGAGAGCCCAATGTGGGGCTCAATCCCAGGACCCTGGGATCATGACCTGAGCTGAAGGCAGAGGCTTTAACCCACTGAGCCACCCAGGTGCCCCCTTATGTTTGTTTGTTTATTATTATTATTTTTTAAAGATTTTATTTATTTATTTGACAGGGAGAAATCACAAGTAGGCAGAGAGGCAGGCAGAGAGAGAAGGGGAAGCAGGCTTCCTGCTGAGCAGAGAGCCTGATGTGGGGCTCGATCCTAGGACCCACTGAGCCACCCAGACACCCCTTATGTCTGTTTTATATGTAATGTCTATAGTTAGAGGAAGGAATTAGGGAAATACTCCACTATTTTACTTCTCCAATGCATTGAATTTACAGATCAAATTTAGGTAGAACTTACATCTATGTAACCTGATAATTCCAAATCATGAATGTGATAGATATCTCAATATATTAATTATAATATCTCTTAATAAAATTTAAAAATTTTCCCTTAGCTGTCCTGCTCATTTTTTTGTTAGATTTAATCATAGATACTTAATACTTTCTGATTTATTGTACATAGTGTATTTGAAAACTCTTCATTTTATGTTTATAGTGACTATATACAATACAATTGATTTTTGTATATTAATTTTGTACCTAACAACAACCTTGCTGAACTCTTAAATTCTAATGTAAACTTTATTTTTGGAAGTTTTTATATATAACCATTCTCTAAGGTTCTTTCTGACACCATGGTGTTTTCCATACCAATTTTTGATTCTCTGACACCAGCTGGGTGTTTTAGCATTCAATTCAATTCTGATGCTAACTAAATGGAATTAGTGAAGACCCCAGTCAAGGGCTCAATCACACAAGACTGTCCCTACTTTAGGTGCCAGTTGCAAATCCCAGTTTGCCCCTATACTTCTGACCCACCAGCTATAAATTCAGGAGTTCCTGTGACCCTATCTCTCAGGTTCAATAATTTGCTAGAAGGACTCAGTGATCTCTGAAAACACTATGTTTACATTTGCCAGATTATTGTAAAGGATACAACTCAGGAACAGCCAGATGGAAGAGATGCATAGGGCAAGGTATGGAAGGAGCATGAAACTGCCATGCCTTCTCTTTTTATACTACCTCCCAGCACTTTGATGTGTTCACCAACCTGGAAGCTCTCTAAATCCTGTCATCTAACTTTTGTGGAGATTTTATTTCCACAGATGCTCATGTGACTGGGCCACCCAGACACCCCTATATATTGGAATTAAATTATTTATAATATCCTACTTTTGTCTTTTTAACTCATACGACTTCTGTGGTGATGGCCTTTTCATTCCTTATATTGGTTATTTACACCAACTTTTTTTTCTTAACCAGTTTTGTGAGAGGTTTTGTCAATTGCATTATTGTTTTCAAGGGACCAACTTTTGGCTTTATTTGATACTCTTTATGTAGATTTATTTTTTTACTTTATAAATTTAGCTTTTTTTTTTTAAGATTTTATTTATTTATTTGACAGACAGAGGTCACAAGTAGGCAGAGAGAGAGGAGGAAGTAGGCTCCCCGCCAAGCAGAGAGCCCAATGAGGTTCTTAGTCCCAGGACCCTGAGATAATGACCTGAGCCGAAGGCAGAGGCTCAACCCACTGAGTCACCCAGACGCCCTGCTCATCTTTTCTTATTTTCTATTTCTTACAGACATTTTCAAGCTTATCTTTTATTTTTTGAAATAGTATGCAATTATTTTATAATCTGGATTTAATAATTCTAATATCCAAAACATTTGCTGACCTATTTCTTTTTTAAGATTTTATTTATTTATTAGTTAGAGAGAGAGAGAGTGAGCACAGGCAGACAGAGTGGCAGGCAGAGGCGGAGGGAGAAGCAGGCTTCCCGCCGAGCAAGGAGCCCGATGTGGGACTCGATCCCAGTACGCTGGGATCATGACCTGAGCGGAAGGCAGCCGCTTAACCAACTGAGCCACCCAGGCGTCCCTGCTGACCTATTTCTATCCTATGTTGTTTATACTGGATGATGCCTTATTTCCTTGCATTGGATAACGTTTTTTTGTTTTTTTTTACCATGAAAATTCAATTTCCTTGGGAGATTTGATTTTTCAATGCTTCTTTTTCTAAAAATTAATTTTAATTTTAATTCAGTGTAGTTAACATACAGTGTTATGTTAGTTTCAGGTGTACAATATAGTGATTCAACAATTCCATACATCACACAGTGCTCATGATAACAAGTGCACTCCTTAATCCCCATCACCTGCCCTCTGGTAACCATCAGTTTGTTTTCTATAGTTAACAGTCTGTTTTTTGGTTTGTCTCTCTCTGTGTCTTTGTTTTTCTTTTGCTCATTTGTTTTGCTTCTTAAATTCCACATGTGAGAGTGCCTGGGTGGCTCAGTCAGTTAAGTGTCTGCCTTTGGCTCGGGTCATGATCCCTGGGTCCTGGGATCGAGCCCCACATTGGGCTCCCTGCTCGGTGAGGAGTCTGCTTCTCTCTCTCTCTGCCGGCTGCTCCCCTGTGTGTGCTTTCTCTCTCTCTGTCAAATGAATAAATAAAATCCTTTTTAAAAATCCACATATGAGTGACATAGTATTTTTCTTTCTCTGACTGATTTATTTCACTTAGCATTATACTCTCTAGCTCCATCCATGTCATAGCAAATGGTAAGATTTCGTTCTTTTTATGGCTGAATAATATTCCAGTGTATTTGTATGCCATGTTTTTCTATATCCATTCATCTGTTGATGGACACTTGGGCTGCCTTCATAATATGGCTATTGTAAATAATGGTGCAATAAACATAGTGTGCATGTATCCCTTTGAATTAGTACTTTTGTAGTTTGGGGGTAAATACTCAGTAATGTAACTACTGTATCATAGGGTAGTTCTATTTTCAAACTTTGTTCAAACTATTTTTATTTTTAAAATTTTATTATTATTAAATTTTATTTATTTGACAGAGAGTGAGAGCACAAGCAGGGGGAGCAACAGATGGGGAGGGAGAAACAGACTCCCCACTGGGTAGGGAGCCCAATGCAGGGCTCGATCCCAGGACTCTGAGATCATAACCTGAGCTGAAGGCAGACGCTTAACCATCTGAGACACCCAGGTGCCCCTCAAACTTTTTAAAAAAATATTTATTTATTTATTTATTTATTTATTTGAGAGAGAGAGAGAGAGAGAGAGAATGAGAGGGAGGGGCAGAGGGAGAGGGAGGGAGAATCGAAAGCAAACTCTGAGCTGAGTGCAGAGCCCCACCTGGGGCTCAAATTCACAACCCTAAAATCATGACCTGAGCCAAAACCAGAAGTAGGTTGTGTAACTGCACCACCCAGGCACCTCTATTTTTAACTTTTTGAAGAACCTCCATGCTGTGAAATTAGATTTTGAGGGTGGAATTTCTTGATGCCTAAGATAAGAATTTGCTTTATCTTCTGCCAGATGCCTGAGGGTACTACCGATCTAAGATGACTTTAAACTTACAGCTTTAGGACTTTTTGGAACATCCAAGTTATGTGGATTAGAGTTGCAAATTCATGCAAGAACTGGTTGTTCTGGACATATCTCAGGTATTCTTGTTTGTTTGTTTTTCCCCTTTACCTTGCTCACCAAGGCAATTTTCATCACAACTCTCTGGACAGGGGGTTGGTGTAGATTTAATTCTGGCTCACTCTTAACACTGAAAACTTAGCCCTTTGGAGTTCCAACTTTTTTTTTTCTTTAAGATTTTATTTATTTATTTGTTAGAGAGAGAGAGAGAGAGAGAGAGAGAGAGAGAGAGCACAGGCAGACAGAGCGGTAGGCAGAGGCAGAAGCAGGCTCCTGCTGAGCAAGGAGCCCGATGTGGGACTCGATCCCAGGACGCTGGGATCATGACCTGAGCCAAAGGCAGCTGCTTAACCAACTGAGCCACCCAGGCGTCCCTGGAGTTCCAGCTTTTTGAGCAGGTTCTTCACTGATTGTACTTCTCGTTTTGGGTAACCCTAAGCTTTACATCTCATTCTAGCACTTAATAGGTCTTAGAAAAAATGGGGTCAGTGTTCCATTTCCCCCTGCCTTAAAGATTCCTTTCTTTCATGCCAGCTTTTTGAAACTTTTAAGAAAATGGTTTTATTGGGGCACCAGGGTGGCTCAGTGGGTTAAAGCCTCTGCCTTCGGCTCAGGTCATGATCCCAGGGTCCTAGGATCAAGCCCTGCATCGGGCTCTCTGCTCAGCAGGGAGCCTGCTTCCTCCTCTCTCTCTCTCTGCCTGCCTCTCTGCCTGCTTGTGATCTCTGTCTTTCAAATAAATAAATAAATAAATCTTAAAAAAAAAAAAGAAAACGGTTTTATCATTTTATCCACCATTTTTAGTTTTTTTTTTTTTTAAAGATTTTGTTTATTTATTTGTCAGATATAGAGAGAGCGCAGGAGCGAGCACAGGCAGACAGAGTGGCAGGCAGAGGCAGAGGGAGAAGCAGGCTCCCTGCTGAGCAAGGAGCCCGATGTGGGACTCCATCCCAGGACGCTGGAATCATGACCTGAGCCGAAGGCAGCCGCTTAGCCAACTGAGCCACCCAGGCGTCCCACCATTTTTAGTTTTTATCAGAAGGCACATCGGAATATCTAGTCTACCATATTGTTGGAAACCCAGTTTTCTCTTATCTTTTAAAAACAGGTGATGGCACATATCGAATTACTGTTTTTAGGGGTGCCTGGGTGGCTTAGTTGGTTAAATGTCTAACTGTGGCTCAGGTCATGATCTCAGGGTCCTAGGATTGAGCTCGGGGTCCTGGAATTGAGCTCGGGGTCCTGGAATTGAGCCTTGTGTCAGGCTCCCTGCTTAGCAGAGTCTACTTGTCCCTCTCCCTCTGCCTTTCCCTTTGGTCATATTCTCGTGCTTTCTCTCTCTCAAATAAATAAATAAAATCTTTTTAAAAATTACTGTGACATGGATGGAACTAGAGCGTATTATGCTTAGCAAAATAAGTCAACTGGAGAAAGACAACTATCACATGATCTCCCTGATATGAGAAAGTGGAGATGCAACGGGGGTGGGGGTTAAGGTGGTAGGAAAAGGAAAAATGAAACAAGATGGGATCGGGAGGGAGACAAACCAAAAGAGACTCTTAATGTCATAAAACAAACTGAGGGGGGTGGGGGGGGGAGAGGGGTTGGGAGAGGGTGGGGGGGTTACATTATATGTTTAAATAAAAAAAGCTTAAGTAAAATTTAAAAAAAAATTAAAACAAAACAAAACAAAAAAAATTACTGTGTTTTTAGATTCCATTAGATATAACAAAATGGTGTAAGTTTTACTTTAAATTTTATTTTATTATTATTTTTAAAGATTTTATTTATTTATTTGACAGAGAGAGAGAGAAATCACAAGTAGGCAGAGAGGCAGGCAGAGGGAGGGGGGAAGCAGGCTCCCCGCTGAGCAGAGAGTCCGATTCGGGGCTCGATCCCAGCACCCTGAGATCATGACCTGGGCCAAAGGCAGAGGCTCAACCCACTGAACCACCCAGGTGCCCCTAAGTTTCACTTTAAAATGTCAAAATATAATATGCTTATAATTACATTCTTTTTTTAAAGATTTTATTTATTTATTTGACAGACAGAGATTACAAAAGTAGACAGAGAGGCAGGCAGAGAGAGGAAGGGAAACTGGCTCCCCGCTGAGCAGAGAGCCCGAGTGGGGCTCAATCCCAGAACCCTGGGATCATGACCTAAGCCGAAGGCAGAGGCTTTAACCCATTGAGCCACCCAGGTGCCCCTATAATTACATTCTTTTTAACCATTTAAATTTAACTTGAACAATTTAGATAGCCACTTGGGTGGCTCAGTAGGGTAAGCATCTGACTGGATTTTGGCTCAGGTCATGATCTCAGGGCTGTGAGATCCAATCCTGTGTCGGGCTCTAGGCTGGGCGAGGAGCCTGGTTAAGATTCTCTTTCTCCTTCTCTCTTTCCCCCTCCCCACCTCATGCACATGAATACTCTCTCTCTTTCTCTAAAAAAAAAGTCTGAAGAGATATGTAGTTTTCAAACAATTTTAGGTGGTACACAAGCAAAATGTGAAGACCACTGATCTAGAGAAATGGTCACAGAAGTATAAAAGAAGACATATATACCCATCTAGTCTCATGGCTTTAACTGTTCTCTATACACTGGTTACTACCAAATTTTACTTTACCCAGACCTTTCCCCTATTCCCTGATGCACGTATCCAGCTGACTACTCAACATCTCCAACAGGATGTTAAATAAGCATCCTAGATTTATCATGTCTACTTCCTCCCTGTACTCACTTGCACACAACCTACTTCTTTCCTCTCCTAGTGTTCTCCCTCTGAGTAAATGTTATCTCTGTTCACCCAGTTGCATAGGCCAAAGACCTTTGAGTTATTCTTTTTTTTTTTTTTTAAGGTTTTATTTATTTATTTGACAGAGATAGACACAGCAAGAGAAGGAACACAGGCAGGGGAGTGGGAGAGGAAGAAGCAGCCTTCCCACTGAGCAGGAACCTGATATGGGGCTTGATCCCAGGACCCTGGGATCATGACCTGAGCCAAAAGCAGACGCTTCATGACTGAGCCACCCAGGTGCCCCAACCTTTGAGTTATTCTTGACTTCTATTTTTTAAATATTTCATCTATGCATCAGCAAATCTTTCAGCTCTATCTAAAAAATATATCATGAATTGTCTTTCATCTCCCTTCCAGACACAAAAATAGTCTACCTACTACTCTCCCTGTTTCTATTCTTACAGTCTCTTTTTAAAAGGATCCTTTAAAAATATAACTTTGATCATCCCTACTCTGGAGGCTTCTTTATCATTCTTAGAATAGTATCCAAATTCTTACATTCTTCCAAAAGGTTCTTCATGATTTGGCTCCTAGCTACTCCTTTGGCTTCATCTTATATTATTTTCCCTCTCAGTCATCCACTCCAGTGACACTGGCCTTCTTACTGTATTGTCAGACATAGTAAATATGCTACTTTTTCTCAAGGCTGTCCACTTGTGGCTCCCTTTGCCTAGTTTCCTTTTCCCCAGATATCCATTTCTGCATTTCCTTAAAGTTTCTCTTTCATTATTATCACCCCAGAAAGACCTTGACCTTACTTTCTAAAATAGTAGCCTTCATCCCTTCTTTCCCCCCTTAGCCAGCTTTTTTCCTCTTAACACATTTATTGTTTATTTGCTTATTTTCAGTCTCTGCAATGGAATATAAATCCTAAAAGGGGAGGACCTTATCTGTTTTATTCATGGCCTTAGCCACAGAGTCTTATGTAGTAGGTGGTGAATAAACATAGATTTTTAAAAAAGATTTATTTATTTGTGAAAGAGAGTGTTGAGGGGGAACATTGAGGTAGAATTGTCAAGTAGACTCCCCACTGAGTGCGGAGCCTGACTTAGGGCTGATCCCATGACCCATGAGATCAGGACCTGAGCCGAAACCAAGAGTCAGATGCTTAACCAACTAAGCTGCCCAGGCACCTCTAATAACAATGTTTTGAATAAGGGCCACCTGGGTGGCTCAGTCATTTAAGTGTCTGCCTTTGGCTCAGGTCATGATCCTAGGGTTCTGGGATCAAGCCCCACATTGTGCTCCTGCTCAGAGGGGAGCCTGCTTCTTCCTCTCCTGCTTGCTTATGCTCTCTGTCACTATCTCTGTTTCTCTGTCTCTCTCAAATCAATAAAATCTTAAAAAAATGTTTTTTAATAAGAATTGAACATAGAAGTGTATATCCCCAAATGGCTACTATAGGGCTGTTTATATGTTTGGTGTTGAAAAGACATTAAATGGATGAATGGATATGGTATCACTCATGTATTTTATCATTACCTTTGTATGGGAAGATTACATTTTGCATCATGTAAGGACTGATTCCTTTTTACTTTGTTGAACTTTGAGATCATAACCCAGTAATCAATCTTTTTCTCTTTTTTTTTAAAGTTTACTTATTTTTAGTAATCTATACACCCAATGTAGGGCTCAAACTTATCACCTTGAGATCAAGAGTCACATGCTCAGTTGAAACTGAGCCAGCTCGGTACCCCCCAGGTTATCAATCTTGATCCTTAGGACCTCAAATGACTCTCCAGGGTCTTCATCCCCTAATTTCTAACAATGAGAATAACTCCAGAGAAAGCTTTCCCAGGGAAAATTTTAAGGGAAGATAAATTACTTAGATTTTTAAAGTGTGGGATTTTTTTGTTTTGTTTTGTTTTTGCCTTCCAAATGAATTCAGATGCTCTTGGGGCACTTTTCTTGCCTATACTACTAACATTTTGCACCTACAAAAAATATTATAAGTGATTTCATCTTGTGAGAAAGATGTGTCATTTTGGCACAATCCAGGTTCAAGAACTAATTCTTCTGTTTACTGTCAAACAACACTCATTTCCACGTGACAGAAAAAAACAGGGAATTAAAGAAAAAAAATAGCCAGTAGAAATACCAGTCACATTATCTAACATAATTGTGCATAGGTATTAAACTTGGCAACTCAAAAGGAATAGCAGTTATGTTGAGTCAGTAGTAAAGAAGCTGATTTTTACTTTTGGTGTTTTTGAAGGGAAGATAAACTATTAAAAACAGATGAGAGGCTGGTAATTTTGAAGTACTCATTCATTAATTATCATTAATAAAAGTTTAAAACAATATAGTTTATTTAAGAAGGAAGAGAATCAATGTTTAGTTCTGTACAGTTTTTTTTAAAGATTTTATTTATTTTAGAGAGAGAGCACATGCGTGTGTGTGTGCATGCATGAGCATGGGGAAGGACAGAAGGAGTGTGTGAGAGAGAATTCCAGGCAGACTCTGTGCTGAGCACAGAGCCCCACATGGGGCTCGATCCCATGACCCATAAGATCATGACCTGAACCAAACCCAAGAGTCGGATGTTTAACCAATTGAGCCAGCCACCCAGGCTCCCCTAGTTCTTTACAGTTGTTTGTTTTTTTTTTAAGAGATGAATGTTTTATTTTGTTTTTTTTAATTATTTTTATTAACTTATAATGTATTATTTGCCCCAGGGGTACAGGTATGTGAATCATCAGGCTTACGCATTTCACAGCACTCCCCATACCACATACCCTCCCCAATGTCCATAACCCAACTCTGTACAGTTTTTTGAATTATCTAAGGTTTTTCTTTTTTTTATTTAAAAAATTATTTATTTGTTTAAATAAATAGGCTCTATGCCCAATGTGGGGTTTGAATTCACAACCCCGAGATCAAAAGCCTCCTGTTCTACTAACTGAGCTAACCAAGTACCCCAAGAAAGATTTTTCTTTAAAATTAATGAAATTTATAATGCCCTGAGTATACTAGCTCCAATACCCCTAAAAACATAAAGTGGGAGTTATAAAATATGTACTGCTGAAGTCATGTAAGTTATGAAGAATGTTGGCATTTATTCTACCAAACAACATATGATTATGTCGGGGAAGCAGGCAGATATTCTGCTTCTCTCTCTCTCTCTCTCTATATATATATATATATATGTGTGTGTGTGTGTGTGTGTGTGTGTGTGTGTGTGTGGAAGAAAATTATGCTGTGTTTAACTTTCCCATCTGGCAGAACTTAAGGTTTGAATATCAAATAAACTTTAAAAGTTAACTTTCTCTCTTAAAAAAGTTAGAAACATATCTTGCCCCATTTAACTGACTCTACAGAAGGTGTCTTAATGCTGTTCTGTATAACAGCTGCAGAATAAGATGTTCTACTTAATAATAAACCCAAGGGGGGAAGAGTCCCTGCATCTTATCACAGATGTAAAAAGCCATCCCAGGGACGCCTGGGTGGCTCAGTTGGTTAAGCGGCTGCCTTCGGCTCAGGTCATGATCCCAGTGT
>RCUC01156228.1:0-18595 GCA_003697995.1 Taxidea taxus jeffersonii
CAGAAGCAACTAACACATGGTATCTGAAAGCAAATTCTGATGTGTTGCCATCAACATGTTTGTGTGTGTGTGCTTGTACATGCACATATATAAGTGCGTGACTCCTGTGTGACTTTGCATACGAAAGTTTCAAGGACAGAGGTTTCAAACATGGAGATCACTGCGGCCTTTGATCTGTTGATGAAGCTTGGAGACAGGAGTGGGGCTGTGAGTGAATGGGGAAGCTCTACTTGCTATTACGTTTTCCTGGCCATGGCAGTAATGTGGGCCAGGAAAATCATCTGGTTATCTCTGATCAGACAGAAGATAGGTTTAAATGGCAACTCAGTTTCCCGAAAAGAAGAGGATTTTTAGTTATGTTCTCCAAATCTACTGTCCTCTCTCCCTAAACTCCATTGTTCCCTCCCCCAATTTGTTCTCTCCTTCCCAAAAACACATGTACTCAGAGACTATTTCCCCAACTTCTCTTGCAGGTAGTTGTGATCACATGACTAAGTACAAAGCAATGGAATGTGAGCAGAAGTGATATGTATAACTTCTGAGTCATCTCCAAAGAAGACAGGCTATCTTTCCTGGATGTGGCTCTGTTTTTTCCCTTCTTGAAATCTGAATGCTAATGTACCAGTGAATCCAGCTTCCACAGTGCAAACTGGGAGGTCCTACAGCAATAGCAACAAGAAGGGTGGGGGTCTGGGATCCTGACTGACTTCATGGTGCACAGGTGCCCATCAGCCTAGACTGTCTGGATAGTATATAAGTGGAAATAAACTTCTACTGTATTTAAGCCACCTTGACTTGGAGAGTTTTTGTTATAGAAGCTGAGTAGTTTAGCTTAACATCTACACTATACACAGCACCAAAAGAGCGATGACCCAGGCATTACACTTGCAGGAAGGATTAAAATTATTTGAGGGAATCAGCCTTGATTTTTGGCTGCCTGGATTACAAATTGGATCATTCCTCCATCTCTACTTTATTCTTGACTATATGGTACAATTACATCTTAAACTGGTATTGATTCCTAAAGTTAGGGCATAAGATAAAAATGATTAATATTCAAAATATACTTTAGTATTCTTAATATGTCCAGTGCAGCAGTGTTTTTCTTCCAGCTTTGAAATGTGGATGTCTTTGGTTACACTCAATGAAGACTCACATTTAGGGATCTTATTGTATGAAAAAATCTTGTTCATATATTTTTTTTAAATTTATTTATTTGTCAGAGAGCACAGGAGCGAGCACAGGCAGACGGAGAGGCAGGCAGAGGCAGAGGGAGAAGCAGGCTCCCCGCCGAGCAAGGAGCCCGATGTGGGACTCGATCCCAGGACGCCGGGACCATGACCCGAGCCGAAGGCAGCCGCCCAACCAACTGAGCCACCCAGGCGTCCCTGTTCATATTTTTTAATATGCTTAATTTTTTTTTATCTTTCTTTCCAACTTTTTCTTTCTTTCTGGTGGGTAGACTTGAATACAACTAAGTTTAGTGTGTGTATGAAGCAATTCAGTATAAACACTGGTGGCCAATAGCTTGGCTGCCAGGAATGAAAGGGACTCTGAATGCTGGAGGCCGGAGAGCTCCCAATCCATCTGGTTTGCTTCAAGTGCAGTCCTGCCTTGGGTTAGGGAGCTGGACACAGTGACTTAATGAGATTGCTTTGAGCAAAGACAGGCAGCTCCCGGAGTGGCAGAGGAAGCAGTTTCTTGCATGGGTAATTATTTCTCTTTTTTTCCATCCTCTCCAACATCTATCCTAACTGTAGTCTGACTTACACTTGGAATGCCACAATTAGAAATCTCTTTACTCTGACTCAATGCATTAATAGACATTTCAACATAAATCATCACAGTACTTTCTATTTTCATCATTTACACATCATTTTTGCAGCCTCAGCTTGTTTATTAGATGTTCATTATGGATAATTGGTAAAGAAAAAAATATCACCCACACTCCCATCACCCTGCTCCAACAACTACCTTCATTTTAGTTCAATTGCTCTTAGCCTTTGTCCAAATGGATATATTTTTCCCTACTTGTAATTATATCAGACATACTGTTTGATATCTGACCTTTTTATTTCAAAGTTTATTGCCAAAATCTTCCTATGTAGCTACATCTTTGTAATTACAGTTTTAAGAGTTTCACAAAAGTCTGCTGAATTTATGTACTGTATTTTATTGCACAGCTGCCACAACCTATAATGGAGAGAACAATCCACTTCTCAGAGTGGTTGAGAGGATTACATGTGGTGCTTAGCCCAGCACCTGGTATATCACAGGATTAGTGGAGAGTATAGTTTTGGGACCCAGACTTCCTTGGCTTGGAATCCCAGCTTCACCTCTACCTAGCTGTATATCCCTTTAGAAGTTACATAACCTTTCTGTGCCAGTATCCTCGGCTATGAAATGGGAATGATAGTAATTCCAGATTACAGGTTTGTCATGAGAATTTAATAAATAAGGACTATATGTGTTAATTGTCATTTTTATTGTCATCAGTTTTATTTCCATCCAATATACTCTGTCTTTGCCAAAGCCTGAGAACCAATCCTTTCAAGTAATTCAATTTCATGTCTTATTGCTTTATCTAAAACTCCAACAATAATAGCAAACTATTAAAAGATTATTTGGGGGACGCCTGGGTGGCTCAGTTGGTTGAGTGGCTGCCTTCCGCTCGGGTCGTGGTCCCGGCGTCCTGGGATCGAGTCCCGCGTCGGGCTCCTTGCTCGGCGGGGAGCCTGCTTCTCTCTCTGCCTCTGCCTGACTCTGTCTGCCTGTGCTCACTCTCTCTGACAAATAAATAAATAAAATCTTTTAAAAAAAAGATTATTTGGTATAATTGTTCTGTTGCTTAAAGTTGATGTGTTTTTACCGTTATCATTAAGCATACAGTGGGGATTTTGTGTACAATGAATATGTCACTTTTTATATAAAAGGGATATTTTTGTTCTTTTTGTTAGAATTCTTAACATAAGGAACAGCTGTTTGTTTCAAAGGCTTTGTATCACGTATTGAAACAGTCGTGTTGTTTCTTGCTTACCTATTGAAGGGATGAGCATTTGTCCTTAGTTAAGTGTACTAGGTTAGGTTTCTTTATCATATAGTTTATTTATTATTCCCCTTCTTTGATGTTCTTTGGGTTTTTGTTTTTGTTGTCCTTTTCCCATTTCTGCGTATAGTCTCTCTCTCTATATTAAGTGGTGAGAAAGTTTACAAGGGCCAAGTGAGGTGACATGAAACCTCATAATGGCCAAGTGAGGTCACAGGAAAGCCACTTTTATTAACTTTTAAACACCAACATTCACAGATGACTACAATGAGGTGACTAGTTAAAAGAATTTAATACATTTTGAGAGCTTATTTACTTAATATTTGAAAATAAACTTTAGCCTTTCTGCAGTATATAATGTTAAATATTTCATCTATTTTGAATTTAAAAGGATTTGTTCTACGTGGTTCTGTGACTGTTACAAGAATGGACTTCGGATAGAATTTCCTTATACTCTTGGGGATCTGTATTTACTCATAGGCAACACTGTGTGACTCAAGAATTTTTTTCCAGGATTCATTAAGTCTTATATCTGTTAGGAAGATGATTATTAATTGTGTTTACAGTTGAATATGTGCATAAATAATAAAATAGGGAATATTAATAACTATTAAGAAGTTCAAGATGGGATCGGGAGGGAGACAAACCAAAAGAGATTCTTAATATTATAAAACAAACTGAGGGGGGTGGGGGAGGGCTGTTGGGAGAGGGGGGTGGGGTTACATTATATGTTTAAATAATAAAAATAATATCTTCTAGAACAGCATATGTTATGCCAACTATGGCCGATAGGAAAAGATTTCCTCATTATAAAACCACCTTTATTTTGCTGCAATAAATTACACATGCTTCTGGTATATTATTCTTGTAATGTAGGGCTGATTTATTGATACTTTATTTCAACATTTTTATCTGCATTCAGATATTGTGTTGGCATAGATTTTATTTTGTTATAATGTCTTTATCAGATTTCAGGCCTTGTATCATTCTGACCTCATAGATCAATATGGGCACTCTGTAGTTCTTTTCTTTGTTTTGGAACAGTTTATAACACACAGAAATCACTTGCCTTAGGAATAATTTGCAGCACATCTCTATGACCCTTGTAAATAATCTTCTATTTAAGCCTAATGATGTTTTTTTCATTTTTTTTCTTGGATCAAGTTTGGAATGCCATGTTTTTAAAGATTGTTTTCTCCCCCCATTTTATTGAGGTTTTGAATTATCTAACAATTTGGCCTAATATGTCTTTATAATTAAAAAATTATTTAATATTGGTTGTTATATCAGCTTTCTGTTTTTAATGTTGTTAATCTGAATTTGTTTTTGATTAGCTTTGCTAGTTTAGGTTTCTTTAGGTTTTGTCATTTACTTATTTTTTTCTTTTCTTTCTTCCCTTGGGGTTCAGTTGTTATTATCCTTCCCAATAGTCCTCTTGCCCATATGACTCTATCTCCTTTCCTTAGCCACTGATATCTGGCTGATGCAAGCACGAGTCTTCCAAAATGTAGCATTAACTATTATGTTCTTACACTAAAAAGCAATTAAGAGACCCAAAGACTGTGGTTGCTGGCTGTAGGAGTCAAGCTACAACATCAGAGCATGTACGAACCAATATTGACCCCAGCAAAATCACAAGCAAACTGAAATTAAGGGACAGAGGATATCAGTCTGAGGTGTGGAATCTGGTAGGGAAAAAGACATAGATGGGCAGACTAAAACAGAGATTAGGGACCATGTAGCCCCAGAGAAAGGAAGAAGAGAATCTAGCAGTTCTTTTGTTCTTCTAGCCCCTTGGGGCCTCTCTTTATTCCTCACCATGAATTTCCATGAGGATCTCCATTTTTACATAATTCCATTTTGTCCTTAAGCTAGAATTTCTGTTTCATGCAACTAAACACACCTTAAGATTTTTTTTTAATCTTAAGATTTTCTTATGCTTTTAAACGTAATGCTTATTTGACTTACTTGATTTTTTAATAATAGGAGAATTTTTAAATTAAAAGGCAAATTCATCATTTCTCACACTAATTACTCAGAAGCATTCATGCTCCATGATTCTTTGATAATCTTTTCCTTGTCCATTTTGCCATATGCCTAATAGCCCATACCAGGACAGTTTCTTCTCATAATGATGGTCTTAAGTTTCTCCCAAACAGGTAGGGTACAAGATTCTCATCTCACTCTCTCTCATTATCTCTAAATTACAAATCAAATTAAGCAAAAATCTTATCAGTATCTCTGTGAATATGTATCTAAATCTACATAGGCAAAAAAAAAAGAAAATATACAAAAAATGTTATCAGTGGCTATCCACAGTTTTTATTTTCTTGTTTGTTCTTTCCTGTTTTCTGCAAACCATAAGAGTACATTATTTTATAATCAGATAAATGTAATTATATGATACTAAAAAATGAACAGTTAATTTTCTCTGAGTCTGAATTTGCTGTACTACAGAGGTTTTTATATATAGTGTTTTTATTTTCATTGATTTCCACATTTGCAATTATCTGACCTTAATGCAATTTTGCAAAGGATTTTTTCTCTTGCAAGCTTGAAAAATGTTTTGTCTGTTCCAACTTATATTACTAATAGAGCATTGTTTACCTGGCCACCAGACTTGGAGGAAATAGGGTCACAACACTTGTTATTTTTGACTGCATCTGTTCTCTTAACTGGTTCTGACCTGTCTTTCCCAGGCATTGGTAGAACAAAGATGACTTATGCAGGTAACTTTGTTCTTCTATTATTTTTAATAATTGTTTGTGTGGGACTTACCATGTACCTGTCCCTGTTCTAGGGTCTGAGGATACATCTTAACAATACTGAGTCCTCCCATCCATGAAGGTGGAGTATCTCTCCACTTTTTTTAGATCTTCTTGACTTCTTTTATCATAGTTTTGTAGTTTTCTTCATATAGTTTTGTATCTATTTTGTTAATTTAATCTTAAATATTTTATTTTGGGAGGGGTGTTAATGTAAATGGTATTATATTTTAAATTTAAATTCTGATTGTTCGTTGCTTACAAGTATGAAAGCAATTGACTTAGATATGGTAACTTTGTATTTTGCACCTTTCCATAAATGTTTACTAATTTGAGTTTTTGTTGGATCTTTGGGATTTTCTACATAGACAATCATGTCATCTGTGACTAGTGACAACTTTGTTTCTTCCTTCCCAAAGGAATAAATATTCTGCATACATTTTATGTCCTTGTATTGTTTTATTTCATTAGCTAGGACTTCAAGTATGAGATTGAATAGGTTGGTGAGAGGGGAAATTCTTGGAGTACCTGGGTGGCTCAGTCGATTAAGCATTTGCCTTCAACTCAGGTCATGATCTCAGAGTCCCAGGATTGAGCCCTGCATCTAGCCCTACATCGGGCTCCCTGCTCAGCAGAGAGTCTGCTTCTCCCTCTGCCCCTTACTCCCATGCTCTCTCTCTCAAATAAGTAAATAAAATACTAAAAAAGAGGGGGGCAATTCTTGCCTTGTTTCTGATCTGGGGGACATCATCTAGAATCTCACCATTAAGTATGGCATTAGCTGTAGGGTTTTTTGTGGATGTTATTTATCAAGTTGAAAAAACTCCACTTTATCCCTAGTTTTCTAAGGATTTTGATCATGAATGAACACTGGATCTTGTCAAATGCTTTTTCTACATCTTATGTGATCAAATAATTTTTCTTTAGCTTGTTGCTGGTGTGACAGATTACATTAATTAATTTTCAAATGCTGAACCAGCCTTGCATACCTGGGATAAATCTCAGTTGGTCATGGTGTGTAACTCTTTATACATATATTGTTGGATTCAATTTGCTAGTGTTTTGTTGAAGATTTTTGCATTGATATTCATTAGTTATATTGGTCTGTAGTTTTCTTGATCTGATTTTAGTTTTACTATAATGCTGGCCTCATAGAATGAGTCAGGAAGTGTACCCTCTGCTTGCATTTTCTAGAAGAGACTGTAGAAGATTGATATCATTCCTTCCTTAAATACTTGGTAGAATTCACCAGTGGAACCACCCATACCTGATGCTTTCTATTTTGAAGATTATTAAGGATTCACCCAATGTCTTTAATAGATGTTGGCACATTAAAATGATCTATTTCTTCTCGTGTGAGGTTTAGCAGATACAGTCTTTCAAGGAATTAGTCCATTTTATATAAATTAGCAAATTTGTGGGCATAGAGTTTTCCTGATATTCCTTTATTCTTCTTTTAATGTTCATGGGATCAGTACTGTTGCCCCTTCTTTCATGTCTAATATTAGTAATTTATGCCTTCTCTTTTTTTTCTTAGCCTGGCTAGAGGTCTATCAGTTTTATTAAACTTTTTAAAGAAACAGCTTTTGGTTTTGTTGATTTTTCCCCCATTGTTTTCCTGTTTTTACTTACATTGATATCTGTTCTAATTTCTATTATTTATTTTTTATACTTGCTTTAGGTTTATTTTGCTCTTCTTTTCTAGTATCCTAAGGTGGAAGATTAGATAATTGATTTTAGGTAGTTATTCTTGTCTAATTTTTGCATACATTGCTAGAAATTATCTGCTAAGCATGGCTTTTGCTCCATTCTACAAGTTTTGATGTTATATTTTCAGTTTCATTTAGTTCATAATTAAAATTTTTCTCTTAAGGTTTCTTTTTTTGACCCATGTGTTATTTAAAAGCATATTGTCAGGGTACCTTTTTGGCTCAGTTGGAAGAGCATACTACTCTTGATCTTGGGATTATGAGTTTGAGCCCCATGTTGGGTGTAGAGATTAAATAAATAAACGTAAAGAAATGTGTTGTTTACTCTTCAGCATATTGAAGGGGCATCAGGGGAAGCCAGGATACCAGTTAGAAGATATCACAGTCACCCATTCCAGAGCAATTTTGGGCACCTGGGTGGCTCAGTTGGTTAAGCATCTGCCTTCAGCTCAGGTTATGATCCCAGGGTCCTGGGATCCAGTCCAGCATCAGGCTCCTTGCTCAGCAAGGAGTCTGTTTCTCCCTCTCCCCTGCCTTGCGCCCCTACTCATGCTCTTGGTCTCTCTCTCCCTCTCTCTCAAATAATTAAAATCTTTAAAAAATGGAATTTCTTAAATAAAAAAATAAAACAATACTTTAATAAATACATACGATTTGATTATGGGACGCACCAAAATTTACTCTGCTTGTCTTCCATTGTGGGACACTCAGGTTATGTTCAATTTTTCACTCTTATAAACACCTATCACATATGTTTATTCTGTTAGTTAAATGCATGCATTCCTACTTATTTCTTTAGGGTACTTTCTTAGATGCAGACAGAAGGCTTGCAAGTTAATATAAATTTATTAATTACCCTCTAAATTATCCTCCGATAAGCAGTTTATGAATACCCTTTCTGTAGTACCCTTATTAAGCATTATCTATCTACTTACCACAGAGTATTATCCTTGCATTTAATCTTTGCCAAGTTTCTAGGCAAACAATGTTATCTCATTGCTTTAATTGGTTCTTCTTTGATTTTAAGTGAGGGTGAACATTTCCTTGACTACATCGATTGACTCTTCCTTAGTCATTACACCGGTCACAGTTCACCTGTGCTGGCATGAAGGATAGATGAGGTGAGGGGGCGGGGCATTTCTATTGCAAGTGACAAACAACCCAACTAACATAATCGAAAAGTCCAAGGGTAGAAAAGCCATATTCAGGTCTAATTGGATTCAGGGCTCAAAGGATGTTTTCTGGCCTTCGTTTGTCACTGTCGTTTTAGTTCTGGTTTCTACTGTGTTGTTTTTTGGTCTCAGGCTCCTTACGGTACCTCTGTGGGGGCAGCCACCGCAGAGCTTACCCCTCTCAGCATCGAGCACAGCCGGCAAGAACACCTGCCCCTGCCCCCGAAACAGTATCTCTGCCCCTGAAATGGTACCCAGGCATCCCATTGATTCTTAGGACTGAGCTGCCAATCCTAAGCCAAGCCTGAGGGACCGTGGGACTCTCATTGCTTTGGATCTGGGGCATGTGTTCTGCCTCTGTGACAAAGGGCAGAGACAGCCTCATCTGAAATGGACAGAGAAGAGGAAAGTGGGGAGTCTCAACTGGACATTGAGGTACTGTTATCACTTTGGGGCAAAAAAGGGGAAATTCTACCACAAAGGAAGCAAATAACTCTTCTCTCTCTCTACCCCCTCAGGTTTTTGGAATTCATCAAGGACTTTTTCTCTAATATGTATAATCCTTGGCTGGGCATGAACAGAGAGTGGCTAACCAGCCTTGTCTTCAGTGCAATGCTCTGTAGTACATATTTACTGATAACTTACAACAGACAGAGAAATAACCACCATCCTGGAAAGGAAGGAGGAAGAGACATCAAGATGTCTTAGACATGGTCTTACCCCTCAGTGAGTTTTCACTGAAAGAGCCAGAGGCAAACAGCCATAACTCAAAAGGAAACTGAAGTGAGATCTAAATGCAGGTGAAATGACCCAGGGAGACCAGATAGAGTGGGGGAGGGGGGATGCTCTAGAAGGCTCTGCCAGCACAGCACTTGGACGGAGCCGGTTTTCCATAGGTAAAGAGAATGATGATGACATCCCAGAGCCCCCAGCATTCAATATACGCTTTCTGAACCCTTTCTCACAGAGCTCTGTGCAAATGACGACTTGTAAATTACAGGAAATTAATTGCATCATTTATATTCCCTACAGATCCAAGCCAGATCTGGTCTCAGCCTCTTTAAAGCAAACAGCTCTGCCACTTTCCTCCCCTATGGCCGATGCTGCTTCTTTCAATAATTTAAGCTCATTTGGACCCAATGCCAGGACCCAGCCATCCAGACAGGCATTCGGCGGCTGCCTTGGGTCACTGCCGGGAAGGCAGGTGAGGCAGCACCAGTCTGGCCCCAGCTCTGTTTGGTCTGATTCTGATTGGGAAAGACTTGTTAGTCAACAACCTTTCTAATAGTTGCCCTTTTAAATTTCTCCTGAAATATTGTCAGGAGAAGGCTGCAGGAGAAAAATGGACCTCGAGAGATTCTTCACGGACCCAAGGTGCAGCTATGCTCACAGCCATGCCAGGTTGCCTTATCAAAGGCTGCTCTGTCCATTCCCTCTCCCCAATTCCCATCAATAACCCACTAACAATGACAAATTGCTACATGACATCCTTACCGTGCAGTTGGGGCCAAGCACCTGATGAGGTATTTGCAGGAAACCTGACTCCTCTCCTTTCCTTTCTTGTTCATAGATCAGAGAATCCACAAATATTTATGGAGTGTCCACCCTGAGCCGGACACAGAGCAACCAGGGTGGGGAGGACCCTCCCCTGGGATATTTATATTCTATGGAGGGACACAGACCTAGATGATGAAAAACAAATTTGCCACCTCAGACAGTGGGAAAGGCTGCATAGAGAAGAATGGGCTGGTGTGACAGAGAGGGGTGACTGGTCAGGGGAGATCTTGTCCTATCGAGTGGTCAAGGGTGAACCTGGGAAAGAACATTCTGGGAAGAAGAGACAAAGGAGAAATGTGGAGGATGAAGAGAGAGGCCTGGGGGCTGGGCTCTCCTGGGCTGGGGGAGGGGTGGAGCCATCTAGCTTCATGCTGTCCTCCGCTCTGCCTTCCTCTTCTTCCTCCCTCCAAACCCCCCCACAACCCAAGCTTGTCCCCATCCCCCTCCCATGCCCAGGCCTATGGGATTCCTTTCTGTCAGCCCCTTGGTCTCTACCTTCCAAACTCATAGACTTCTGGGAGTCCAAGATACTGTTGTTTTTTTTTTTTTTAAGTTTGACTCTTGGCAAAGAGCCAGAGCTATTTCCATCTTGTGTGGAAAATATAGAATTACCGTGAATTATATTGAAAAATTAGATTCATTCACTGCTGTGATAATTTATCTCCCAATCTGTCTCAGAGAGTTAGCAGCTGGTGAGAAAATAAAATGTAATTTAGGCAAAAAAAAATCACTTTTAATCTCTGTCTGGCAGGGAGAGAGCCTATTAAGTGAGTTTACTCTTTGCCAATCAGGTGGTTTTCTTCAGCACCCCCTCAAATGCAATATTGTGATGGAGACTAACGGGGAGCTTGCTCTCTTCCGATGGGCCCTGTTGATGGTGGGTTGAGAAGTCAGACCCCACTTAGAATTCAGAGCTTCTAATGAGGAGCTCTTCCCAGGGCTCATCTTCCACAATCCAACTGGACTTGCTCCTCTAAGAGAAGGATACACTTTATAGCACTGGGGTTTTCCATGACAGTTTCTGCCTTGAGAAAGGAGAAACAGCCCCCAAATTTAAGCCTTATCGATTTGAGGTGTTTGAAATATTCCTCGCCAATTGGTAATGACAGTCATTTTTCTTCTCCAGAGTGCCTGATTATGTGCCCTGGAATTGTCCTGACATCACTGCATGAGTCAGAACACTGAGCTAATTGTGCTCTGCCCGGAGTTGAGTCCAGAGCTCCCCGCCTCTGTGAGTCAGCCCTCCCATTAGCAGGCCAGGCGAGGCTACTCAGGAACAGCAGGCTCAGAGCAGGAACAGAGGCTGCCCCTTTGGAGACTTTGACCAGTGCTCCTCCTCACTGAATTCGAGGCCACTGAGCAGGTTCCTTCCTTTCCTTGCAAGAGCTCTCGGCTGCTCTTAGCAGAGCAGATCGAGGTTAGTGCTGCTCACCTGCTTCCAGGAGAATGAATTCTTCGGATGGTCAGACTGGAGGGGCCCAGCAGCAGGCACTTGCTGCTTTCTACCTTTCTTCCTAGCCCAGAATCCTGCATCCCTGGGGAAACTGAGATACTACTGAACAAGAATGTTCTGGACTGAAATCAAGAGACTAGGAATGAAGTGGGGGTTCTGCCATTTGTTGACCATGGTAGGGAGTGTTCCCTTTTCTTGGCTGGAGCTGCTGCTTCTATAAAATGAGGAGCCTGAGCAAGATGGGCACATTCCTTTCAGCTCAGAGTTTATTAATCTGTGAATTTGGAATCCAGGCAACACTGATACATGCACAGCTCCACTCTTTCCCCTCTGGGCAGAGCAGAGACCTTGCATCTGTACTCGAGCCTACTTGGAGTCCTTGCTCAAAAAGACAGTGTCTCAGGTGACTTCAGGGAATGGATGAGGGGCTCTCATTTGGGGTGCATACCAAGTAGAGGGGCACATCAAATTCTCAGCGGTGGCTTACACACCAGATACCTCTGACAGAATGACCCACGATGTCGACAGCTGGTTTTCTCAAGACGACCTAGGGACTCCCCTGCAGCAGCCAGTGGGACCCTCCTGACTGGCAACAGTGACAGGGAGCCTCGGTGTAGAGGGCCCTCCTACAAGTCACCTGATCCACCAGGTGTCATTCCAGGCAGAACTGTGCCTCATCCAGTTCCCCAAAGATCTCGACAACTTCTTGAACATGACCTTCGAGGTCAGGTAAAGACAAAGGGTTTGATTTAGATTCAGTTTGAACTTGCAGAGAAGCCAGAGTTCTCATTAGCGATTCCACCTGCCCTCCCTCCCTCCCTCCACTGCTGGTCAGGTTGGAATTATCAGTGGAATATAAAAACAGGGGAGAGCATATACCGGTGCTATAAAGTAGGCAAAGCTGATGGAAACGTAGGGGACTTCTGAAAAATAGAAGTCAAGCTGGCCCGATGGAAGGAGGGATGCCGGTGCGGGCAAAGGAATGGGCTATATCCCTTCACACATTCCACAGTCCCTTACTGTGTCCCAGCCACTGCTCTAGGGATGGGGGATGCAGGTGAGAACAGGAAAGACACATTCTCTGTTCTCATGAGGATGACGTTCCACTTTGGGGAGACAGAAAATTAATAAAGAGAGATGTAAATAGGGGATTTCAGAGGAAGAAGCTCAGTGAGACCTAATGGGGTTGGGGGGAATTCAGGGGCCAGGAGGGGCCACAGGTTAGCTCTACATGTGGTGAGTAAAGCCTTTCAGGGGACAGGAGATTTGGGTGAAGACTTGACAGGCTAGAAGGAGCTGGTCATGGTGACGACAAGGGGGAATATTCCTGGTGGTTTTGGAGGTGGAAGCAGCCTGCATGCTGGAGGGAGAAGAAGGGGGGGGGTGGCTGGGGTGTGGGCAGGGAGGGAAGGAGTAGCTCAGAAGAGGGCCAAGAAGGCAACCAGACCACGGTAAGAAATCTGGATTTGATGTTAAGGGTGATGGTGAGACACTGAAGGGTTAAGCAGAATAAATAAGCTGGTTTATATTTTTTACAAAGCAACCAGTCTATGGGCAATGAATTTGGTGCCTTTCTAAATTATAGCAAGAGACCCTGGAAGAAGTCCTGCCTGATCTCAAAGGGAAGACCTGAAGGTGAAGGTGGGCTGTGGGCATGTCAGGGGCTCGGGAAACATGCCAGGGTCACAGGAGTCTCACTGTGCTGGGAGTCACAGGTGATACCGGTTCCTCTGACTGGGCCTGAGGAAGCCAAAGCCAGAGCCCCGTTGCTTTGGGACACTTCACCAGAAATAGCCAGACCACCCTTGGGAGTTTAGCTAAAGAGTTCTGAAGCACCTGCCTCTCTCCTTCCTTCTCTTCCTCCTCCCCTAAACAGGGGTCTCTGATGACCTAGCACATTTACAGTAAACCTGTTCTCCCCTTTTCTCCTCTCCATCCAGATTAGAACAGGGGCCCACCTTGACCATCTCAGCCAGAACTGATCTCACCTCTTAACACTGAGTGAACCAAACTCGCCCCTGGAAGGACAAAGGGCAGAAAATAACCAGACACAGAGAAAGAAACTAAAGTTCAAAAGAAGGAGTCCATCTGAGACATCAGACAACATTACGGGAAGAAGCGGGAGATAATTTTAATTTAAGCGGGAGACAACTTTTAATATTCCTCTCAACGAGATTCAAAATGTCATTGCATCTATGAACCTAAAACAGAAGCTTAGCCATGAAAGTATGAAGTGGGAACAAATTAGGACAAAGGGGGGCTAGATGACCATGCTGGGCGAGGGAGGGATCCTCCCCTGAATTACAGCTCCACAGTCTCGGGCTCTGCCGTCCTGGGGGAGTCCTAGAGCTCATCAATTTCGTAAAAAGGGAACTTAAAATAGTTCCTCTTCTTAGAGAGTTGCACAGCTTAAACCACATACCACCGTACAATCAGTTCTTAGCATAATGCCAGGCCATCAAAAAGCACCCAACACACATTCTTCCTCTTGAGAAAGTACATGAACATGGGATGTGACTGCCTACTGTATGCACCAAATGGAAGACAAAGGACAGCAGGTTAGATTCTTCAGAAAACCAAGAGCAAAGTAGAAATCATGTTTGGGGACTCTTCCCTGATTTCAAAAGAAAATAAATAAGAAATGAAAACAATAAAGTTCTTTTTTTTTTTTTTTTTTAAGAGGCTTCGATCACAGGGACAGTACATTCAAGACAGAGAGAGGAAGTTGGGTAGGAGAAGAAAGAGCAACTGAACCTGGTTTAATTAATTTTATAAAATAGGAAACCATTTTCTGCTATTTCTGCAAATTGAAAGAACCAACCGAGCAACAGGCAAGGAAAACAGACCCACTAGAAACATCCTCGTGGAAATCTGGAATCACAGAGCAGAGGAAAAAGATTTGGTGAGTGTTAGAGAAAATAAAAGAGGTTTATTACAAAGGAAGAAAATCGAGCTTGCTTTAGATCTCTCCACAAAACCAAACAGCAGATGAGAGGCAACATAAGAGGAAATGCATGATGGAAAATTCTGATTGTCATCTCAGATTATCATTCCTGTGAGGGCAGCAGAAAGGGTTGCTCATACATGAAAGGCCTCAGAAGTATACCTCTTGTGGGACTAGGATGAAAAAAAATCACTTGATGATATGGCCTAATGCTTAGGAAAATGAATTAAATACAGAATTTCAGACTGCAGAAGACATCATTTGAAGAAAAGGGAAATAATCTATGAGATGGATTAGAGCTAAATGATTATCTTTAATGGAGTTTCACAATATGCAAATATAAAAAATAAACCTGAAAATAAGTTAATACTAACTCAGATTTGAAACCCTGCATTTTTTCTTTTGCATTTCTCTGATGGTTGAGCCTTGATTTATGATGTTGTGCATCTTTCCATGTGTCTGTTTCATCTGTGTGTCTTCTTTGGAGAAATGTCTTTTTTAGTTGGATTATTTTTTGTTTAGTTTGGTTTAGTTTGGTGTTGAGTAGTGTAAGTTCTTTGTATGTTTGGGAATTAAGCCATTATCACATGCATCATCTGCAAATATCTTCTCCCATTCAGTATGTTGTCTTTTTGTTTTGTTGGTTGTTTCCTTTGCTGTGCAAAAGCTTTTATTTTGAAGCAGTCCCAATAGTTTATTTTTGCTTTTGCTTTCCTCGTCTTAGGAGACATATTTAAAATAGCCCAGATATGGAAGAAACCTAAGTGTCCATTGATAGATGAATGGATAAAGATGTGGTAAGTATCTACAATGGAATATTACTCAGCAATAAAAAAGAATGAGAGCTTGCCATTTGCAACGATGTGGATGGAACTAGAGTGTTTTATGTCAAGTGAAATAAGTCAGTCAGAGAAAGACAAATACCATATGATCTCACTCATATGTGGAATTTCAGAAACAAAACAAAGAAAAAAAAGAGAGAATCAAAAAAACCAGACTCTCAAATATAGAGAACAAACTAGTGGTGGCTAGAGGAGGTGGGTGGGGGATGGGTGAAGTAGATGAAGGGGATTAAGAGCAAACTTACCACAATTAGCACTGAATAATGTATAGAATTGTTGAATCACTATACTGTACACCTGAAACTAATATAACACTGTATGTTAATTTTACTGGAATTAAAAATAATAATAAAAGGCTATTTCAATTAAAAAAAGGAAAAGAAACCCTGCCTTTCTTTTTGAAAAAATTTTAGTGAGGTACAATTAATGTATAACATTACGTTAGTTTCAGGGGTACAACATAATGATCCGATATCTGTGTACATTGTGAAATGATCACCATGATAAGTCTAGTTACCATCCATCACCACATATAGCTACAACCATTTTTATCTTATGCTGAAAATTTTCAAGATCTACACTCTCAGCAACTTTCAAATATACAATACAATATTATTAACTATAGTCACTATGGGATCTCATACACCCTCATGACTTATTTACTTTATAACTGGAAGTTTGTACCTTTGACCCTCTCCACCCATTTTGCATAAGACTCTACACCTCTGCCTCTGACAAATACCAATCTGCTTGTAGGTTTGGATTGGTTTTAGATTCCACATATAAATGAGTTCACATGAAATTTGTTCTTATCTCACTTAGCATAATCCCCTCAAGGTCCATCCATGTTGTTGGAAATGGCAAGATTTCCTTCCTTTTTATGGCTGAATGATAGTCCATTGATATATATGCTACATCCTCATTGCCCATTCATCCATCAATAGACACTTAGGTTGCTTCCATGTCTTGGTTATGGTAAATAATACTGCGGTGAACATGGGGGTGCATATATCTCTTCACTTTGGTGTCTTGGTTTTCATTGAATAAATTCCCAGAAGTGGAATTGCTGGATCATATGGGAGTTCCAGTTTTAACTTTTTGAGGAACCTCCATGCTGTTTTCCAGAGTGGCTGCACCAGCTTGCGTTCCCACCAACAGTGCACAAGGGTTCTTTTTTCTTCACATTCTCACTAATACTTTTTATTTCTTTTTTTTTTAAGATTTTTTATTTATTTGACAGACAGGGATCACAAGTAGGCAGAGAAGAAGGCAGAGAGAGGAGGAAACAGGCTCTCTGCTGAGCAGAGAGCCCAATGCAGGGCTCCATCCCGGGACCCTGAGATCATGACCTGAGCCGAAGGCAGAGGCTTTAACCCACTGAGCCACCCAGGTGCCCCAATACTTGTTATTTCTTGACTTTTTGATAATAGCCAATCTAACAGGCTCTTTTTTTTTTTTAACGGAGAAATGGGGGCGATAAGAAAGAAGCCAAAATTTATTGGGTTTTTCCTCTTTTCAACAAGGAAGTCTTGATAGTTTTCTCTTTTGACACAAGTAGTGAGAAGTTGGTCATTTTTACATTTGATAACAACTTTTCAGGACAGAAATGGTATAAATTCATCAGACAAGAACAAGAACAACAAAAATGGCTTTTCCAAAGAGGAACAACAAAAGCAGAACAAAGGAAATAATACATAAGCATAAAAACAAAAACTTAAAATAATAGAAATAAAACCACCATTTAAAAAAATTGTGATAATAGCTATGAATGAACTAAGGTCTTTTTTTAAAATGAAAAAGTCCTCAGTTAAATCATGACTTGAAATCCATCCCATTTACCTCATAGGAAATTTAAAACCCTGCTCCAGGATGTAGAAGTGAATTAATGACAAAATATGCCATGTTTCTGGATAAGCAATCTTAACATTTTAAAGATTCAATTTATTTCTAATTAATTCATAAATAAAATATAATCCTAATAAACATTCAAATAGAATTTTTTGGAACTTGGCAAAATTGTTTTTAAGTTATTCTAGAAGAATACACTTGGGAGAAATCAAAATAAAAAATTAAAAAAAACAAAAAAATGAAAGCAGTAGACTGAAGGAAGCACTTACATTTTTTATATTAAAACCTATCTTAAAGGTGCATTAATTCAGAGAATGTAGTAAAGTTATAAAAATGAAGATATCACTGCAATATCCTAGAAACCCCCAGAACAGACCCAAATAAATAAGGTAGCATTTATGCAATTGGGTAAAGAATACATTATTCAATATGTAGTAGTGAAATATATTGCTAATTTTTTGCGGATTAATAAAATTGGATCACCACATCAAAGCACATACCTAACTGAAGACCAATGGATTAAAAAATAAATATAAAGATATAACTATAAAACAACTAAAATAAAATAATTGTAAAACAATGATAAATGTTTGCTTCATCTCTGGGCAGAACAAGGATTTGCCAGACCCAAAAAACAAAGGAAGGAAAAAATAATAGAAGAAAAGGTAGGACCTCACTATATTATATGAACTTTATCATAATCATAACTACTATTCTTTTTGAAAAAGCACATAAATAAAGTTAAAGGAGAGTAAGCAAAACTAAAAACTGTTGTCTACACACACACACACACACACACAGTTCATATCCTGACTATATAGAAATTATTGTAAATTAGAAAAAATATAAGCACCAAACAGGAAAAAGTGGGCAAAATACACAGCCTGATGAATTACAAATAATGAAACACAAGTGGCCAATCAATATGAAAATCAACCAATATCAACCTCATTAGTAAAGAAAGATATTCAAATTCAAACAACATGCCTATCAAATAAAAAAAAGATTAAAATGTATACAATTACTGAGAGCTGGAGAGACTCCAAGAAACAGGCACTCCTACACCCACAGATGGAGGTGTTAGCAATATATATCAAAATCCTTAAAAATGTTCATCATCTTGGGTATAGGTATCCCATTCCTAGGAATTTATCCTAGGTAAACATTCAAGGATTTACACTAAGATTTACCTGCAGGGATGATCTTTGCAGCCTTCTAAAGGCTGGTCAAAATTGATATGATATGTAATATCTATCTAT
>RCUC01156229.1:0-49450 GCA_003697995.1 Taxidea taxus jeffersonii
TTGTCTGGTTTGGGGATCAAGGTGATGCTGGCCTCATAAAATGAGTTGGGAAGTTTTCCTTCCATTTCTATTTTTTGGAACATTTTCAGGAGAATAGGAATTAATTCTTCTTTAAATGTTTGGTAGAGTTCCGCTGAGAAGCCATCTGGCCCTGGGCTTTTGTTTGTTTGGAGATTTTTGATGACTGTTTCAATCTCCTTACTGGTTATGGGCCTATTCAGGTTTTCTATTTCTTCCTGGTTCAGTTTTGGCAGTTTATATGTCTCTAGGAAAGCATCCATTTCTTCCAGATTGTTGAGTTTGTTGGCATAGAGTTGTTCATAATATGTTCTTATGATTGTTTGTATTTCTTTGGTGTTGGTTGTGATCTCTCCTCTTTCATTCATGATTTTATTTATTTGGGTCCTTTCTCTTTTCTTTTGGATAAGTCTGGCCAGGGGTTTATCAATCTTATTAATTCTTTCAAAGAAACAGCTCCTAGTTTCATTGATTTGGTCTATTGTTTTTTTGGTTTCTATTTCATTGATTTCTGCTTTGATCTTTATTATTTCTCTTCTCCTGCTGGGTTAAGGCTTTCTTTGTTGTTCTCTCTCGAGTTCCTTAAGGTGTAGGGTTAGGTTGTGTATATGAGACCTTTCCTGTTTCTTGAGATAGGCTTGTATCGCTATATATTTTCCTCTCAGGACTGCCTTTGTTGTGTCCCACAGATTTTGGATCGTTGTGTTTTCATTATCATTTGTTTCCATTATTTTTTTCAATTCTTCTTTAATTTCCTGGTTGACCCATTCATTTTTTAGAAGGATGCTGTTGAGATTCCATGTATTTGTGCTCTTTCCAAATTTCCTCTTGTGATTGAGTTCTAGCTTCTGAGCATTGTGGTCTGAAAATATGCAGGGAGTGATTCCAATCTTTTGATACCTGTTGAGACCTGATTTATGACCCAGGATGTGATCTATTCTGGAGAATGTTCCATGGGCACTAGAGAAGAATGTGTATTCTGTTGCTTTGGGGTAGAATGTTCTGAATATATCTGTGATGTCCATCTGGTCCAGTGTGTCATTTAAGACCTTTATTTCCTTGTTGATCTTTTGCTTGGATGATCTGTCCATTTCAGTGAGGGGTGTGTTAAAGTCTCCAACTATTATTGTATTCTTGTCAATGTGTTTCTTTGATTTTGCTATTAATTGGTTTATATAGTTGGCTGCTCCCATGTTAGGGGCATAGATATTTAAAATTGTTAGATCTTCTTGTTGGACAGACCCTTTGAGTAAGATGAAGTGTCCTTCCTCATCTCTTATTATAGTCTTTGGCTTAAAATCTAATTGATCTGATATAAGGATTGCCACCCCAGCTTTCTTCTGATGTCCATTAGCATGGTAAATTGTTTTCCACCCCCTCACTTTCAATCTGGAGGTGTCTTCAGGTCTAAGATGAGTTTCTTGTGGGCAGCATATTGATGGGTTTTGTTTTTTTATCCATTCTGAAACCCTGTGTCTTTGATTGGGGCATTTAGCCCATTTACATTCAAGGTAACTATTGAGAGATATGAATTTAGTGCCATTGTATTGCCTGTATGGTGATTGTTACTGTATAATGTCTCTGTTCCTTTCTGGTAATACTTTTAGGGTCTCTCTTTGCTTAGAGGTCCCCTTTCAATATTTCCTGTAGAGCTGATTTGGTGTTTACAAACTCTTTCAGTTTTTGTTTGTCCTGGAAGCTTTTTATCTCTCCTTCTATTTTCAATGATAACCTAGCTGGATAAAGTATTCTTGGCTGCATGTTTTTCTCATTTAGTGCTCTGAATATATCATGCCAGTTCTTTCTGGCCTGCCAGGTCTCTGTGGATAAGTCTGCTGCCAATCTAATATTTATCATTGTACGTTACAGACTTCTTGTCCCGTGCTGCTTTCAGGATTTTCTCTTTATCGCTAAGACTTGTAAATTTTACTATTAGATGGCGGGGTGTGGGTCAATTCCTATTGATTTTGAGGGGTGTTCTCTCCACCTCCTGGATTTTGATGCTTGTTCCCCTTACTATATTAGGGAAATTCTCTACAGTAATCCTCTCCAGTATACCTTCTGCTCCTATTTCTCTTTCTTCTTCTTCTGGAATCCCAATTATTCTAATGTTGTTTCGTCTTATGGCATCACTTATCTCTCGAATTCTCCCCTCGTGGTCCAGTAGTTGTTTGTCTCTCTTTTGGTCAGCTTCTTTATTCTCTGTCATTTGGTCTTCTATATCACTAATTCTGTCTTCTGCCTCATTTATCCTAGCAGTAAGAGCCTCCATTTTTGATTGCACCTCATTAATAGCTTTTTTTATTTCAACTTGATTAGACTTGAGTTCTTTTATTTCTCCAGAAAGGGCTTTTATTTCTCCTGACAGGGTTTCTCTAATATCTTCCATGCCTTTTTCGAGCCCGGCTAGAACCCTGAGAATCGTCGTCCTGAATTCCAGATCTGACATATTACCAATGTCTGTATCGATTAGGTCCCTAGCCTTCGGTCCTGTCTCCTGCTCTTTTTTTTGTGGTGAGTTTTTCCGCCTTGTCATTTTGTCCAGATAAGAATCCGCTGTTCTCCTTGTTAAGTGAACTTGGTCTTGGCTGGATTTCTTTGATCTTCTGGGGGAGGGGCCTGTTGTAGTGATTCTCAGGTGTCTCTGCCCCAGGCGGAGTTGCACCGCCCTTACCAGGGGCCGGGCTAAGTCATCCTCTCAGTTTCGCTTTTGGGAGCTTTTGTTCCCTGAACGTGCTTTCTGTAGAGTTCTGGAGGACGGGAATGACAATGGCGGCCTCCCAGTCTCTGGTCGGAGGAGCCGAGAGCTCGGGGCCCCAGTCTTCAGTGCGCCTTCAGAGAAAAGCGCTTAATCACTCCCGTCTCCCCAGCCTCTGGCCGCGCTCGGGGAAAATCATGCGTCATCAGTCCCGTCTCACTGGCTTCTGGGAGCTCCGAGCTCACCCAGCCTGTGACCAAGCGTCTCTGTCTCTGGCAGTTCCCACCTGGAGCCTCCAAACCCCGTAGATCCCTGAGCTCTCCCAGGTCGGAGTCTCCCTGGATCTTGTGGGGACCCTCGCACAGAGCACCGGCCCGTGTCACCGACCACTAGGAAACCTCGGCTCTGTCTCCGCAGCCGGCTTCCCCGCTCTAATACCTGTGAGCTCTGCGACGCTCAGACGCCCCTGATCCTTCTGTGACCCCATGGGACCTGAGTCCACGTTGTCCCCGTGAGGTCTTCACCCCAGTTTAGCCTCTGGAGCGATGTCCCTCCGTGGAGCCGACTTTTAAAAGTTCTGATTTTGTGTCCGTTGTTCCGCCGCTTGCCGGGAGCCGGCCCCTCCCCCGGGGTCTATCTTCCCGTCGCGTTGGATTCACTTCTCCGCTGGTCCTACCTTTCAGAAAGTGGTCGATTTTCTGTTCCTAGAATTGTTGTTTTTCTTCTCTTCGATCTCCTGTTGGATTCGTAGGTGTTCGGAATGGTTTGATAGGCTATCTAGCTGATCTCCTGCTGCCTGATGTCGTCTCAGCCTCCTACTTCTCCGCCATCTTGACTCCTCCCCTCAGAACCTATGATTCTATGCTCAGTTAGTGCTTGGAATAAATATGAAGGACAACAAATTTCTTGGCCTGGGAAGGATTGTGAAATAAAACTGTCCAACTTCCCTCATCTTCTCTGTGAAAAGCCTGAGAGACCAGGTAGGTTTAAGGTATTTTCTCAAGATTAGTGAGTCTGTTTTCTGACTGATTATTCTCTTCCCCATATAATATTCAAATACATTGTTCTTTCACTTAAGAGCTTACCTACATACTTTAAAAGCACTATTTCTAAAATGTCCAAGATCACGATGCATCAATGAAATAATGCATGAATGGTACAGTGAAATATGCACCATGTATCTTATGAAATATTTACTGAAACATCAGAATTTTCAAGAATTGAAGATTTGAAACAAAATCCTCCAAGTAGCCCTCATTAAATAGCTATCGCTTAGAAACATTTTGACATTCATCTGTAATTATTATCATTATTATTGAAGTATAGTTGACATATCATGTTCTGTACATTATACTATGTTCACAAGTACAGCTACCATTTGTTACCATCCATCACTATTACAATACCACGGGCTATATTCCCAATGGTGTAACGTTCATCCCCATGACTTACTAATTCCATGACTGAATCCCTCTATCTCCCATTCCCCTTCACTCACTCTACCCATCCCCTCATTTGTGTCCCTTCTAGAAGGCAGCTACCAATTTGTTCTCTGTATTTGTGCATTTGCTTCTGCATTTTTTTGTTCATTTGTTTTATTTTTTAGATTTCATATGTAAGTGAAATTATATGGGATTTGTCTTTCTCTGTTTGTCTTATTTCACTTAGTATAATACTCTCAAGTTCTTTTTTTTTTTTAAAGATTTTATTTATTTATTTGACAGACAGAGATCACAAGCAGGCAGAGAGAGGAGGAAGCAGGCTCCCCGCTGAGCAGAGAGCCCGAAGTGGGGCTCCATCCCAGGACCCTGGGATCATGACCTGAGCCGAAGGCAGAGGCTTTACCCCACTGAGCCACCCAGGTGCCCCAATACCCTCTAGTTCTATCCATGTTGGCACCAATGGCAAGATCTCATCCTTTTTTTTTTTTTTTTTTAGATTTTGTTTGTTTATTTAACAGAGAAAGAGCACAAGCTGGGAGAACAGCAGGCAGAGGGAAAAGCATGCTCCCTGCTGAGCAAGGAGCCTGATGTGGGACTTAATCCCAGGACACTGGGATCATGACCTGCGTGTTAGGCAGATGCTTAACTGACTAAGCCACCCAGGTACCCCAGATCTCATCCTTTTTTAAGACCGCATCATAAATATATGTATGTGTGTGTGTATGTGTGTGTGTGTGCATGTGTGTGTATGTGTGTGTATATATATACACACACACACATATATATGTATACATACATATATGTATGCAGGTATAATGGAATATAATGGAACACACACATAGTATACCCATATAATGCATACATATATGCATATATAATAGAATTACTTAGCCATATATGTCTTAATGTGACAGTAATGACTACTTGTAATATCACCTGGTAGAGAAACCCTCAATAAATTTGTTTTCAATTCCATTTTGATCTTATCCTCATCAGTACATCTATGTTCTATCCCCTGTATGTTTCCCTTTTCAGGACAGAAAAGACATATATAGACAGTCTGTTCCATAAATGCCTATGTCAATGAGCTAAACAAAGCCCCCCAAACTCAATGCATATAACAATATATTTTTTTTTCCTCTTTCACACTCATAGATATCTGCATAAGTTGGGGCATCTTGGCTTCAGGTGGTAAGTCTGCAAGTCAGTTGGGGACTCAGTTTCAAACTTGATTCCTGGGGCGCCTGGGTGGCTCAGTGGGTTAAGCCTCAGCCTTCGGCTCAGGTCATGATCTCAGGATCCTGGGATTGAGCCCCGCATCTCGGGCTCTCTGCTCAGTGGGGAGCCTGCTTCCTCCTCTCTCTCTGCCTGCCTCTCTGCCTACTTGTGATCTCCCTCTCTGTCAAATAAATAAATTAAAAAAAAATAAAAATCTTAAAAAAAACTTGATTCCTAATCTATGTGTTACTTGTTATCAGTGGGCTACTACAAAAGAAAAATTGCCTGAGACTATTTAGACAGACAAGGAAGACTGTCATTAAGACCTCAACAATAGGGGAGAGAGAGTGAATCAGCTACAGTGTAAAGGTACATCTGGGGATTTGTAACCAACAGGCCTGGTGAGGAGTCAAGGGATGGAAATTTACTACTAAGAGAAACTTGGTTAAGTATCAAGGATGAGGGAGAGAGGGGCGCTTGGGTGGCTCAGTCGTTAAGCATCTGCCTTTGGCTTGGATCATGATCCCAGAATCCTGAGATGGAGTCCTGCATCGGGCTCCCTGCTTGGTGGGAGGCCCCCTTCTCCCTTTCCCACTCCCCCTGCTTGTATTCCCTCTCTCGCTGTCTCTCTCTCTCTGTGAAATAAATAAATAAAATCTTAAAAAAAAAAAAATGAGGGAGAGAGAAACTTGACTGGATATCAAGGATGGATGGGAGAAGAGCTTAATTTGGTACCAAGGATGGAGGGATTCTTGATCCGCTGCCTTCTCGAGATCCTTTACTGTAACTGGGATCAACAGGCCAAAGTTAAGGAGAAGGCCTAGTCAAAGGGAGGGCTTAGAAGAGGCAGGCTACAGTTTGGTCAAGGATGGAGTTTTCCTTAGGGCTCAAGAGGAGTCCTTGTCTCAATTCAGAGTAGAAACAGTGGTAGAAACACAAGTGGGCCAACTCATTACACAGACACATCGTAAGTCTTTGTTAAGTGGGGTTTACTAACACCTCGGTGTTTAAAGTCAGCCAAATGGCCAGTGTGGAAGTAAACAGAGGATGGGGAGAAATGATTATTTGCTGCACTCTAGTCCACACTATCAGTGGTCACACTTCTCCACTCTCTGCTCAGGGAAGCTTCCAAGTCTGAAGCCTTGTGATAGGAGGGCAAATGAAGCATTCACATTCAGGAACAATTTGGCACTGATCCTTTCTATTTTCTCTCTGTTCTATCTCACAAAAGACCCTCCCGCTGCGCCTTGCAATCTTCCAATCTGAGAATTACTCATACTAAGTTTGACTAGTACGCCGAATAGAAAAACTCACTTTGCAAATCTGCTCTTAATCAGTCCATTCTGCTCTAAGTAGTTCTTTTTTTTTTTTTAATCCTTTTTGTGTTTCAGCTTCTGTCGTTGAAAGAAAAATCATCTCTGAGGCTTATTTTTGACAGCAAAGGAGAAGAAAAAATAGGAAGTAATATAGATTAATACACATCTGGATATTATAGGAAAATATATTTAAACGATTTGGGGGGGTGTATAAGAAAATAATACACAATTATGAATGTAAAACTAGGCAGGAGGACCCCTGGGTGGCTCAGAGGGTTAAGCAACTGCCTTCGGCTCAGGTCATGATCCTGGAGTCCCAGGATGGAGTTCTGCATCGGGCTCCCTCCTCTGCAGGAAGTCTGCTTCTCCCTCTGACCTTCTCCCCTCTGGTGCTCTCTCTCTCTCTCAAATAAGTAAATAAAATATTCAAAAAAAAACTAGGCAGGAAAGTGGATATTTATTTAATATAAACGAAGACATAGCAACATTTTTTAAATTAAAAACTCAAGAAAAATTACAAAATAATGGATTATTTGTATGTCACATTCCTTTTTAATAAAATATTTTCCTAAATGTTCATCTGCATAATTTCTGATCACCTTTTCATACAGCATATTGCAATGTAATTATGTATAAAAATAATAGATCCCAAGAGTTCTCATCACAAGAAGAAAACATTGTTTTGTCTTTTCTCTTATATCTGTATGAGATGATGGATGTTAATTAACTAAACTTACGATGGTAATCATTTCACAATATATGTAAGTTAAGTCATTAGGCTGTATGCCTTAGAGGTAAAAAGTGTCAATAACACTGGAAAAATAATAGACATATTATACAATATTTCTTTTCAGAAAGTTTGTGGTTTAGAAAATCATCTTTTAGCTACATAACTCATTAATGGTAGCTTTGTATAGGATTTTATAATTTGTGTTAAAATTGGGCAAATTGGGGTGCTTGGGTGGCTCAGTGGATTAAGCCTCTGTCTTCAGCTCAGGTCATGATCTCAGGGTCCTGGGATGGAGCCCGGCATTGGGCTCTCTGCTTGGCAGGGAGCCTGCTTCCCCTTCTCTCTCTGCCTGCCTCTCTGTCTACTCATGATCTCTCTTTCTCTGTCAAACAAATAAATGAAATATTTTCTCAAAATTGGGCAAATTTGTGGGGGAACTGATGGCTCATTTGGCTAAGTGTCTGCCCTCAGCTCAGATCATGATCCCAGGGTCTTGGGATGGAGCCCCATGTCAGTTCCCTGCTCAGTGAGAAGTTTGCTTCTCCCTCTTCCTCTGGCTCCCTCCCCCCCACTTGTGCTCTCTCTCTGTCTGTCTCAAATAAATAAATAAAATATTTTAAAAATGGGCAAATTTTAAGAAATATCTTTCATTTATAAGCTATAAGATTTGGGACTTTATTATGTTTCTAACAGGAAAGAGCATCCATTTTCATCAGGCATCTATGAGAGCTATACCCTCATGTTGTAATTTTCTATAACTAATGACTGGACAGATGTTCCATAAACTAGCTTTTTATTCCATACATATGACCTTTGACTCTGCTCTTTGTAGCATGACACTAGTTGAGTCAGCAAAACAAATTTGTAGAATATTTCTAAAATCCACTCCTACCCTGGATTCTTAGCAAGAACTTCAACATACAAGGTGCCAAAGAAGAAAATGTGCTCCCCATCCTCTTTCAAAAAACCTAGAAATAATGAATCATTGAACAGTACATCAAAAACTAATGATGTGCTATATGTTGGTTAATTGAATTTAAATTAAAAAAAAAAAGAAAGAAAGAAATGAGATCCCTCATTCAAATGTATGGATCCTGAGTTGGTAGGCACAGCACTGATTCTAAGGAAGAAGAAAAGAATGGAGACAGGAGCTGAGAAAATACCTCAGAAGATTAACGAAAATGCAATTGCCTTTGAACCTAAGAGTGCTGTTCGCACATTTGTCCTTTCAGTGTTATGCAGAATAACTGAAAAAGGGTGACAGTTCTGGGCTGGATTTTTTCTACCCATGCACCTCAAGAACATGAGAAAGAAGATATAAAAGTCACTGGCCTTCAGAAAATACATGGAAATTTCCACAAAGAGCAATAGTTAGAGCCTTAAGTGTGAGAGTTACTGATTTAAAACACAGACACAGGATTCCGGAGAGTCAGCACAGGAGCCACATTTTCCCTGCGGTGAAGTTGGCAAGTACCCGGATACTTGTGTGGCCAGCACTCAAGTCTCATATCACACCCACAAGTGTACATTCTGGTCTTTTTGTCTAATCCTTCCTGTGGGTGAGAGACTATGTCTAGTTAGATCAGTGAGTTTTAATTTCACCTGTGACAAATGGCAGCTTCAATTTCTCATTTCTTTATAATTTCTGTAGACTTCTTCCCAGCTCTCTATCTTCCTTATGCATAGTTTTAAAATTTCTGTCTCTTTATTGTCTTTCTGGATAAAGTTGGCCAGAAAATGTCTCTTTCATAAATAACGTTTTAAAGTATAATAAACCAGTTACAAAAAGACAAATATTGTATTATGACATTTCTATGAATACCTAGAGTAGTCATATTCATTTAAGCAGAAAGTAGAAGAGCTTGCTAGGGGGCCCGGGGGCAACAAAGAGGTGTTTAACAGTATAGAGTTTCAGTTTTGCAAGATGAAAAAGTTTGGGAGATTGCTTGTATAATAATATGAATATACGTAAGACTAGGTACATGTAGAAATGATTAAGATGGTAAACTTTATGTGTTTTTATCAAAAAAAGGGAAAAAAAAGTTTATCTGCGTCTCCAAACCTTTGACAACATGTGTGAAGTGGTCACCTTCTTTTCAGTTTTACTATAAGATCAAGTATCTTAAACCACTTCATAACAAATCTGCTGGATCCCTCAGCCATCCCATTAAGGAAGGTCAAAGAATGTGTCCTTTCAATAAATACATTTTATAATTCCCAGAGAAAAGTACTTCCATGCTCTCCCAGGCTTTCTTGAGTTCTATAATCAACAGAAATGGTAATTATAATTGTAAATTGCCTGGAAGTGTAATATTATATATTTGTTTTAATGGTAAATTGAAAGAAGAGGGACAATAATACTTCAAGGTCCTAGTCTATTTAAGAACAGGCTTGAAGCAATCCCTTGGTAAATGCTCATGTTGCCAGAGAACTTTGAAATATATTAGCACGTAGTATTCTAGCATTATGAGAAGAGACATGAAAATGCATTGATTCTCATTTGACACTTTTCTAATTTGAAATCTCTTTGTGTTTACTACTCAAGGTGTTTTTAGATTGATAAATAACTCATTACCAAATTCAGTGTTCCCAGGAAGAGTTGAATGATGTGGTTAGTATTTGTCCATCAAGATCTGTTCTGCCCCTTCTCCTGGACCCTGTCTCAGTCTTCCTTGCAATCAGTCATGCCCATATAATGGAATTTTATCCAATGTATTCCAAGCAGAGGTTAATTGCAGCCCAACTGGAAGCCCAGTGCATAGAAAACTCCCAGCACTTCTGCCATGCTCCCTCTCTGACTGGTATGGTGATGTCTGTAGAGTAACTGGAGGCCACATGTGGATGATTGCAAAGAAGAAAGAAATAACCTTCTTTTGTGCTTGCAGCCTTACATGTTTGGGTCTCTATTGTGCAATATGTTAACCTACCTTAAATAATTCAAGGTTATAATTCAAATAATTCAAATAATTCAAATAATTCAACCTAACCTTAAATAATTCAGGGTTAAAGTAAACAAGCAAACTGAAGATATTTCATTCAAGACAGACATTTAAGTATAACCCCCCTCCCACTCCCAAATCCTACTTATCAGAGATCATTGAAAAGAAGCCCATAAAACTGTGTTAAAGGCCCTGGTAGAATGTCTGGTGTGATCCTCAAAGATACAGGGTCATTGAACTGATAGGGGTTAGGAGGGGCACCCATAAAAATTAGGAGGGAGAAGTAGGTCAATGTCTTCCACCTCCCGGAACCTGTCAACTCTGCCGATTCTAGGAATGGTAACTGCATCACCCTTTCATCTCATACATATCCTTGCCTGAAGTTTATTGAAAAGTACTCTCAAGTTAAACATGTGTTAGGGAGCGAAGTAGGATTGGGCAGAAGGAAAAGTTAATTTCTAATACAATTCCACCAAAGTCTGAACTGAGCACCTAAGGAACTCTGGAGCTGGAACCGTTCTTTAGAAATAAACCGATTGAGGCAAGTAGGTCGGGCTCTTATACCCTTCCATCACCAGTCATTGGATAGGGCTGCCAAGGGGGCTAGGCAGCTCACTTCTGCTCAGGGTTTCTCCCAAAGAAAACACTCAGTTGAGATCTGTTGACTGACAATCCTACCAGTCGCTGGAGGAACTGTTTCCATCCAAGATACTTGACGCTCTACAGTATCCATTAGAGGGAGGGTCCCTGACACAGCTAGGAAGTACGTCTAAGCGTCGCCCTAACTGCTAATAACCCACTTACTTATGTTTATTTCTGCCAGATATATGCCGTAATCCTTATGAGTAGATGTACTATTTTGCTGTAATTTTAGTATTTAATTTAGAAAGGGCCTCAGCCAGAAGAAATAGAAATCCTACCCACAAGCTGTATTAATGGGTTGTCCATGATTATTTCCTAGAACAGAATACAAATGATGAACGTGAGTCCGAGAGAAAGATGGCTAAGAATTTGAAGCGGTCCTGTGAGACCCTGTCTATCTAGAGTGCATCTGTTGTTAAGCGCACCCTGAACAAGAAAACACCATGGTACTGCAGATACTTACGACTACACTTTTAAAATTGATTACTCTAATTTTGGAATAGAAACGGAGGTGTGAAAGGTAATAATTGACTGTAAACTTGGCTTGACACCCAACATTTGGCTTTCTACATCGTGGCTTATGCTTATTACACTGGTGTCTGTTCCAAAATGAAATCTGATGATTTATTCATGGACACTTGGAAAAATTAAAAAAAATAGTTAAATAAATATACAGGCTCTGAAAAATAAAATAAGGGTGCCAAGGAGGGGTAAATATGAATTATTCGAATCAATATTCCCCAGTGATCTGCCTTATTGTTTCCTATCCATCTTGAAGGAAGTATCATAAAAATCATTTATACTGATTATATTTAAATAGTTATCTAAGTTTCAGTACATCATTGGAAATTTAGTTAAGTATAATAGTGAGCTGGCACTATTGTACTTAACTAAACTTAGATTCAAACAATCATTTCAAATGGAGTATATTAATAAATAAGTATAATCTGAGTCTCAATATTTATCTTTTTTTTTAAAGAGTTTATTTATCTGACAGAGAGAGAGAGACAGCAAGAGAGGGGATATAAGCAGGGAGAGTGGGAGAGGGAGAAGAAGGCGTTCTGCAGAGTGGGGAGCCCGATGTGGGGCTTGATCCCAGGAGCCTGGGATCATGACCTCAGCAGATGCTTAACAACAGAGCCACCCAGGCATCCTGAGTATCAATATTTATCAGTAAATATTTTCTAGGTGCCTATGCTTGTGTTGGTACAGCCATGGAAAGCTTAATGATCCTGAGATATATGGAGAGGACTCTAAACGAGGTGTTGTGAGTGAGGAGTAAGTGTGGCAGTTAATGAACATTCAAACTACGTGGAGATTGAAATGATAGAACATGTAGCAGAGAGCCCAAGACCTTGTCCATTTACTGTGCCTCCAATAAAGCACTAAGTGGACAATTAGCTATGTTTGACAGTAGTGTCTAGGCAGGTATTTTGGAGTTTATTTCCATTACTCTGTAGAAAAGATATTCAGGAGTGGGGCAGAAATGGAGATGAGCCAAGAGGACCTGGAACAGATTGGAGAAAAGAGGGTTCTGAGTGTGTGGTGCTTGCCTTTACCAGCCAAGTGTTAGATCATAGACTAACTCAGACAGAGATGCATTCCCACACATCTACCAAGACCAACACATCAGTAATGCTAGTGGGAATATCAATATCCAAAGACTGGGCATCCTCATGGAAGTCAGAGTTAGTGGTTTCTTTGTGTAGCTGGTTAAGTGAGGTTCAGTAGGGTGAAGTAAATTCCATACTTTTGTTTATATTGAAATGTACTGGGATGCCTGAGTGGCTCTGTAGGTTAAATGTCTGTTTTCAGGATCCCAGGGTCCTGGGATGGAGTCCCGCGTTGAGCTCTCTGCTCAGCAGAGAGTCTGCTTCTCCCACTCCCTCTGCCCCTCCCCTGTGCTCTCTCTTTCTCTCAAATAAATAAACAAAATCTTTTAAAAAGTATTATTTTTACATAAAATCCTAATTGATAAATCTTGACCCATAAAATCAATAGCATTTAAAGTAGGCAAAAGCAATTTTCTAGAAAACACATTTTTTAAGTACTTCCCATTGGTTAGCTTTTGCTATATTGTGTTGTGCATACAAACTATCCCAACATTTCAGTGACTTACATGTTAAGGGGCATTTTTACCTTTAAACCGCTTTTAACTCTGTTCTTTTTTTTTAAATATTTTATTTATTTATTTGTCACAGAGAGATATCACAAGTAGTTAGAGAGGCAGGCAGAGAGAGAGGGGGAAGCAGGCTCCCTGCCGAACAGAGAGCCCAATGTGGGACTTGATCCCAGGACCCTGAGATCATGACCCAAGCCAAAGCCAGAGGCTTAACCCACTGAGCCACCCAGGTGCCCCAACTCATTCTGTGTCTATAAACCAGAAACCAGACTGAATGAACAGGTTCTATACGGATCATGTAATGTGATTCTCACAGGGAGGGAGGAAAACGAAGGACAAAACCATGTGATGGCCCTTAGAGTTCCTACTTTTATGCATCACACATAATTTCTACTTGCATCCCATTGGCCAAAAAGCATCACATGAGCAAGCTTGGTATTAATGATATAGCAAAGTAGATTCCTCCCTGGGGAGCACTGCTTATCATATAGCAGTGGGCAGAGATGTATAATCTTCTGACATCTGAGGGAAGAACAATTTAGAACAGTTGTCTATAAATTTTTTAAAAAGTACACTTTCATGAATTTCCATGAAAGCCAAATGAAAATGGCACCATGATAAGATAACATGTATGGAATATTTTATATTCGATGTTTGTTCTTCAAACCTAAAGAAACTATTAAGGTATTCATAAGAAACCAAAGGTCCTACAATTGACTTCATGGGGAAGTTTATTTTGAAAGCTTCTAGGTTTCTTTTAGTTCTTGAGGTCAAAAATTGAATGACCTGAGTGATATAGATTCCTTGTAGGGCTCTGGAACACTTGCTATATGGATTTTATAAACATCAAAGATATTAGAGAAGTTCATTTTTCCTCTTTTCTATTAGATCAAAAACATAGAACTCCTATGATTTTTGTTCCATCAAAATCCTACTGAAAAAAACATAAGTTTGGCTTCTCTGCACAGAAAGCTATCCTTTGGATAGATAAGGAGAAAATCTGAACTATGAGAACTCAGACATCTCTATAAAAAATAGTATCAAAGATAGTGACACTGGTTGTTTTTGGGGAGAGCAATCTGAATATCAGAATTCAAAGCTGGAGGGGAATTCCTTTTCCTATATACGATTTTGTGCCTTTTCAGTAATGCCCTATAACCTGTATTACCTGTTCAAAATACACAAACAAAACCAAGTTAATACCTACATTGAATTACATACTTCCAAAACATCCTTTGTTCGCATCGCCCATCTTTCTATCCATTTTACCCTTTTGTTTTGATAGCAGAGAAAGGTTATTTAGTTTGTAATCATTGTATTTCTTATTAAAATTCCACCAAAAATGTTCCATCTTTCCCTATGTCTCTTTTGCTATTTTTTCCCAGAATTGTTCTGTCCCACAAGTATTTTCAAATAGCTAATAAGTGATTAGTACAATCTATTCTAAAATTCAAGAGATTGGAAATGATTTTCAAGGAGGCACTTCTGAGTGAATGTAAATAGTGTGGGGAAATGAAAGAAAAAGGTACATTCTAAAGAAGGTGATTTATTGCCAAGGTACAAATGTAAACAGAACGTGATCAGACTTGAGAAGAACATAGCTGCTATTTCTTAATACACAAATAGATTATTTGTTTTGATGCCATTCTACACATCTAAAATAACTAGTGTACCAAATGCACATTGTCATTCTTTACCTTCCCTCTAACTTTGTAAATACAGTTTTCCCCTTCCATGTAATTCTAAGTAGCTATACAAATTCAAGTAATAATTTCCTTTTCAAATATGTGCATTAGTATGTGATTAAATAAAAATGATAATGATTTATTTTCAGGCTGAATATAATTAAGTTGATATTCGAATCTCACAAAAAGGAACAATGTAGTATGTAGTTATCACCATTATTGTTTTTGGTCATGTATTTAAAGCCCGCCAATGGGAATTTTTCTTCAAGCCAATTTTGCTTGTGCATGAAATCTTATGATTGCCTAGTTATTATGATGAAATTATTGTTGATTTTACTTATGTAGGAGTTGAAAATGTTCTAAAATAAAAGTGCTATCTTTTGCTCTTAGTATATTATAACTATGCAGTCAATATTAAAAAAATCAATCAAGTTATCAACCATAGAGATAATATTAAAAATGATAATTTCTCAAAATAAATGTGTAAGTTACTGAACATGTGCTTTAAAAATACCTATAATATCCTAACACATTTATCTAAAATAAGAATATCATGTTAGCATTTGCTTCATAACAACCATAGTGGGTTAATTATTATAACAGCTTAAAGTAACAACCATTTATCTAGGTCATAATTCTGTAGGTCAGAAATTTGCTCCAGGGTGAGTTAGGGGGTTCTTGGTTCTTCTAGTCTGGGCCAGACTCTGCTGATTATGGTCAGGGTTGCTCATAAGTTTATGGCCTACTGGTCAATCAGTTGCATATAGCTGGTCTAAGAGGATTTAGCTGAGATGCCGTATGTTTTCCTCATATGGTCTCTATTCACTAGAAAACTATACACACACACACACACACACACACACATATGTATATGTTTATATATGTATATATATTTTTCCATGTAGAAGAGTTGGCAGAGGCCTCAAGAGCAAAAGTGAACAAGCTCCAATGTGCAAGTATTTTTCGAGCAATTACCTAGTCATATTTGCTACTGACTTTGGACATATCATGTCCCATGTTCAAGACATGAATCAGAGTAGATGGAGACTACTGAAGGAATGGATACAGAAATATGTGAGCAAAATGGAAATCAAGACTACCTCAATCTAACACAGATGTAAAATTCATACAATTACCAAACATTGTAGCTGTCTTCTTTCATTTCTCCTTTCCCCTTTACTTCCTTTCTTTCCTTCCTCATTCCCTCCTCATTTTCTTCCTTTAATTTTATGTTCTGGTTTCAGATAGCTTTCTTTGGCTTCTTTATTTAACCCTAGCATTTGATTTTGCATGTAAATTTTTTAAAGATTTATTTATTTATTTGAGAGAGAGTGTGTGTGCCTGGGCAGGGGGGGAGGGCAGAGGGAGAAAGAGTAAGAATCTCTAGCAGACTCTCCACGGAGCACAGAGCCTGTCTCTAGAATCCATCCTATGACCCTGAGATCCTGACCCGAGCAGAAATCAAGAGTCAGACACAGCCTACTGAGCTCCCCGAGCGCCCCTCACATGTAAATTTTAATTTCCTTTGTATTTAGAATACTAAGATTTCAGCCAATGAAACTTATCTTTTATTTCTCTCCTTAGTTGATTCTTATGTATAGCATATGCATTATTCTCCATGCCACTGAATGACTTATTCTGAACAAGTTCTTTACACATGACATGGGTGCAAGCATGACTTTTCCCAAATCAGCGTGTGAGAAATAAATCCTGTAACTATCTCCCACTGGGAACCATTAAGCTGCTATAACAGTAGTTCAGAGTCAGCTTTCTCGCCCGTAATATTAAAGATCGCCCTCCATTCCCTGAGGAATATCATAAGTTTGGTACTATCTCTCACTTGGCAACCATAAGTAGCAGCTCTTAGCAAAGATATTTTAAAAGGCGCTCTCCAATATACCCTATCCTCCTATTACCACATGGACTATAGCTCTTATCGCAAACTGTGTCAACACATAATTAACCTACTGAATGGTAAGTGCAGGAAGGAAACACAGTGAAATATAGAAAAACTCAGACATTTTAACAAAAGTATACAGTATTTCTAAACACTGAGTAGAAAAAAATAAAAAAACAAAGCAAGAGAAACCTCAAACTAGATTTATCCAAAAGGGATATTAAAAAAGATCATGCCTTGGGGTGTCTGGCTGGCTCAGTCAGCAGAGTGTGTGAGTCTTGATCTCAGTGTCTCGAGTTCAAGTCCCGTGTGTGGCATGGAATTTATTTAAAAAACAAAAACATGACTTTTTATCAGAAAATCATTTTTCTTGTTTCAATATCAAATAATTAATGCCAAAAAAATAATTAATGCCAAATAACTAAGCAATAAATTTCAATTATTCTGGTGTTTATATAAATCTCAGGTTCTGTGCCATTAGAGGAACTGTGCATATGGGAGAAATAATACTGCTGATTCATTAATTTTCCTCATTTGTTCCGTAAGATATACTTTGTATTTATGGGGGGAAATAATGCTAAGATATTCACAGTGTGTAGAATTTCTCATCTTTTACTTCAATTGATTTTCCACAAAAGTGCCAAGCCAATTCAATGAGAAAAGGATAGTTTTTTTCAACAAATGGTGTTAAGGAGACTGGATAAGCTCACGTGAAAAGATTAACTTAGCCTTTACTTCATACGACAATTTTTTTTTTTTAATTTAAAATGGGTCTACTATGAAGTGTAATGTCTAAAACAATAAAACTATTAGAAGAAACTGTAGCAAAAATCTTTGTTACCTCTAGTTAGGTGAAAAGTTCTGAGATAATAGTACCAATAGCAAAATCCACATTTAAAAAAAGATAGATTAGGATTTTTCAAAATTAAAAAGAAAACAAATTTTGCACTTCAAAAGACACCATTAAAATTAAAATACTGAGGTAAAATATAACTTGCAAATATTTTATCTCAGTATTTTAATTTTAATGGTGTCTTTTGAAGTACAAAATCTTAATTTTCTGAATATGTAGAGAAAGCCTATAATTATAAGAAGACAAATTCCAAATAAGAATGAGGCAAAAATGGAAATATACATTTCACCAAATATCTATCCATAGATATGGTTAGGAAACTCATGCTCAACATTATTAGTCATTAGAGAAATGTAAATTAAAACCACAATAAGATACCACTAGATACCACTTCTTCCCACTAGAATAGTTACAATAAAAATGACAGATGACATGAACAGTTGACAAGTATATATGGGAAACTGGAGACCTCTAACACTGTTGGCATGAATGTAAACTGGTAGAATCACTGAAAAGCTGTGTGACAGTTTCTTTTAAAAAATAATAATAATAAGTGTAACATGAAAAATTGATTCCATTTGTAGAAATATTTCTAAGAAAATGAAAACATATATCCACATAAAGACTTGTACTTGACTCAGCAGCATTATTTATAATAGTGAAAAAGTGGAAAAATCCAATGTTTTTCAACTGGTGAATGGATAAACAGAATATGGAACATGGAAACAATAAGATAGTATTTATCAACATGAGTGGAATGGGTTAATGATACTGCAACAAAGATGGAGTTCAAAAATATTATGCTACTTACAAGAATGCAGCTCAGAAGACCATATACTATAAGAGTCCACTTACACTAAATGTACAGAAAAGGCAAATCTATGGAGATAAGTATGTGATTCCTTGGGATTGGGTTGGGATTAAAGATTGACTGACTACAAATTGGTTCCAGGAATCATATTGGGTGATTTGAATATTTTATTAAAGATTTTATTTTTAAGTAATCTCTACACCCAATGCAGGGCTTGAATTTACAGCCCCAAGGTCAAGAGTTGCATGCTCTAATGACTGAGCCAGCCAGGTGCCCCTGATTTAAATAATTTAAAATTGGATGGTGGTGATGGTTCCATAACTGTACAAATTTATCACAACTCATTGAATTGTACATTTAAAGTGAATGAACTTTATGGTTTGTAAATTGTGATTTAATAAAGGTGCTAGAAATAAAGGGCATAGGGAATTGTGAGGATTTTTTTCAAAATGGAGCTGTCAAGGAAATGAAAACTGGCATAGGCATATATGTTATTGATCTGATATTAATAGGAAAATAAATCTTTTCTCCTCTAAAACCAGCCACGGGTTCATACCATGTATAATAGCACTAACAAGAATAACTTTTTTTCCCTTCATAATGTCATTTGGCATGAGTATTTTAACCTTCCCTATCATTCTACCACTCCGTAAGCTTAAAAATGTTCAGCTTCATGTGTATTAATTAGGCATTTCTAGGATCAGGGAACTTCTTGTATTTTCAGGCAGATAACTATATCTCTCAACTATACCCGGTATTAAAGGTTGACTTTGCACTGTAACTTCTGCCCTAGTTTCCTGTTTGCAGACCCAGCTGGATGCTTATTCAACATAAAGACACATAAATTAATTGCCCTTATTGTCTCAAGGAAGCTTTCCCCAAGTTCTCATTACCATTTTGGAACTTTCTAAACATGCAGTATTCCTTTTATCTTTTTGAATATTTTAAATATTCAATATTTCAAATATTTTTTAATATTTTGTCTTTTTGAATATTTCTGTTCATTATACTTTGTCTTTTGAATATTATATTTTGTCTTTTTGAATATTTCTGTTCATTATACTTTGGGTTACTTTTGTTTTCTTTGCGCAGTCATATTTTATTTTAATTATGTAATATTTATAGTGTAACAAAACTCTTGTTTATACTCATGCATGAAGCTATTTGGACAGGTTTTCATCACTCAGGACTTCCAGATCTTAGTTAAGAAAGAATTAAGAAATCTGATATCCTAAGGGCACATGGATAGCTCAGTCGGTTAATTTTCTGCCTTTGGGGTGAGGTCAGGATCTCAGGGTCCTGGGATCTCGCCCTGCATTGGGCTCCGTGCTCAGCAGAGAGCCTGCTTCTCCCTCTCCCTCTGCTTGTGCTCTCTTTCTCTCTCTCAAATGAATAAATAAAGTCTAAAAAAAAAAAAAGAAAATTGGTATCCTAAATTTTTTTGTTTTGTAATGTAATTATGTTCAATATCTCTTTAAACTTTGCTCTAATCATCTTTTTATTGTAAATGGAATGAAATTTGTTTGGCCATTTATCAGAAATTGTGCTTATCTTCAGGTTCCCTTAATAATTATGCTAACTTTAAAAGGATTATTCATCATGTAGAGGCCTCAGATATCTCAAAGGAGAGCAGGTTTGTATATTTTCTTGTTCCACTAGAAATCCAGTATGTCCACTCTAGAGTAGAATAGAATGACGCTCTATATTTGTATTATATTGGTTTACTTTCATGTCTTTATTTTGTTGTTTTATGTTGAGGAGAAATTATCCATCTCTTCCTACTTCAATATTTTATTATTTTCAAGAGGGGTCTTGGGACTGTGGCTTAGCCCTCCTGACACAAGGCTGAGTGGATAATATTACTAAATAAGGAAAATGACCTTCACTTGCCCATTGCCTTCATATTCTTTTTATTTATAAACTTAACCTTACCCAAGATCTGTTGTTTTGGGGTCACAACCTCAGGAGTTTCTCAGGTAAAATTTGAAACTGACTCCATACACAGAGAGCAAGGAGAGGCCTAAGAATGAGGCCGGCCACTCTAGATTGCTAACTGGCAGGTTTTAAAAGCAGAGAAACTTAAAGTACAGGCTCCTTTTCCTTGGCTACAAGAGTTGATCTTGGCACCGGCTGGCTCACCAGAATCATAAAAGTTTATATAAGGTCTTACCTGGATTTAGTCACATATATCCTCGACGGTCACAATAATACTCGGGTCTCTCAAGGTCGTGTTGGCTCTCTCAAGGTCATATTCTCGAAAACAGATGAACTGCATTCTTGAAAAGTTGTGGGAACTGTGGGCATAAGGCACATTCCAAAGACAGAGAGGAGGCGAGGACTGCAGGTCCGGCTCCCAACAGAACCAGAAGTGTCCCGTCTCTCTAACCTCCTCCAGCAGCTCTTTGTGGCTGTCTACAGACTGGAATCACTTTGTAATTGTTTAATTGCATCATTCAGGGTCAGCCTGAGTCCAAGGAGCAAATTAGTAACATACATAGCTGAAGACCAAATTGATGGAGGTTTCCTGGTATGTGTGTTTGACCTCATACACAGATGCTCAGAAAGAAATCTGGAAATAACAGAGGGTTTTAGAAATAGCACAACCCCTTTTCATTTCTTTCTGCCTTTTTTTTTTCTCTCGACTTGTGTGTGGTTTTGAAAAATAGGATTTCTTTTTTTTTCTGATTGTTCTATTTCAATGGTAGACATTTGACCATAATACCTAATTTCACAACAAACACTAAAATATGTTATTTTATTTAGATATTTTTTTTACAAAAGGGAATGGTAAAGACAAATAATAATGTAGCCAACCCAATTTAAAAAAATAAATGGATGATAAAAATACATATAGGAAAGAAGAGATTAAAACTATTAAAAATAAAAGACATGATACTGATATAAAATATATTTTAGAATTATACATTAAATATGATTATATTAGTACGCCCGATTTTGAGTATTTATACTTCTAGAGGATCTGATATCAGAGATATATCATAAAAGCCACTAATTAGGAAATAAGCAGATTTTGCATTGAAATCAGTAGGTTTTTGTTTTAGAATCAATGTATTATCTATAAGGGAACAATGCTTGTTAGACTAAGCAGATTTTCAGAAGCAAGGATGTATTCATTCAAGAAAAATTAGTTTTATATACATTTTGTAGAAAAACATTAAATATATTTTAATTTAATTTTTAAAATCTCAAATGTTTATTGGGCTCCAAAATTTGAGTCTTTTAAATTTATGATAGACATAACTACCAGATATGATAGGCTACCAGAAATATAAAGCTCTTAAATACAGACAATACTCAGATTTGGGGAGTTATGATGTACTCCTAAGCTATTAACTTGTGCTTGAATTTCTAGAGTCCATACTCTCTGATAACAGTGAAATTTAATGCATATTTATGCTTATTTTATGGTTTGTTTACAATTAATTTATTATTAATGTTACCATTTTTACCATGAGGTTGACACCCAGGTATATAATCATATCACAGAGTACCAAAATACTTTTGTCACTTAAATTTTCTTTATAAAAATGAATATTAAATTGGACTCTTTTCCCAAATAGATTAAAAAATAAACAATTTTTTCTTAAGATTTTATTTTTAAGTAATCTCTACATCCAACATTGGGCTCAAACTCACGGCTCCGAGATCAAGTCACATTTTCTACTGAGTCAGCCAGGTGACCCCAAAATAAACAACTCTCGATTCTGTAGTCACTGTAACGTATATTGTTGTAATATACTTATGAGTTTTCCATAACACAAGTCCTAGACCCAGACTGGGCTGGGTTTACAGAAGCTTATTACTTATCCAAATTGTATGCATCTTTTAGTGCCTCGTTTAAAACAACCTATATTTTGTGGTCTTTCCAAACAACTTCAGGACGTATTACTATTACTTACACTTCTTGTGTTTCTCCTTTCACATATTCAGTAATAGTCATGGCTGTTCCTAAAAGTTTTTCCCATAATGGGGAGAAGTTTGTGGGAAGGTGAGAGTTGGGATTCTACTGATTGATGGCAGCCCACAGGTTAAGGAGAAGTTATTGAAAGTAAATAGATAATTCAATTAGGCAGGAGTCATTTTGAGGGTGAAAAAAAAAAAGAATGGCATTAGAGTGAGAGCCATTGAGTGTGCATAATGGTCCTGAATGCTGATACCGATTGTCAGTGTGACCTCGAGCAAAAGATATTTCTTCTCTGAGCCTCAGTTATATAATCTATAAAATGGGAATAAAAATACCTTCTAACATTATTGCTGAGACATGTAAATGAGATAATAGTTAATGCCAAACACACACATGGTCTTTAAAAATTAGTTCCTTCCATATAGGATTGAGTCTTATGTACCTTTCTAAGCAAGACAGTGAGAGCATTACTGAAGTGGGTATGATCTCTATCTGTTTGCAACTCTGCTTAATCCAAAATTCACTGCTTTGTGACAAAGCTTCCTGCTGCTTTTCCTTTTCAACTGTTACATTTATTTCTGTTCCCAATGAAGATGCATTTATAATCTTGGGACAAAACAGTATTTCATTGTAAGAATACTTTAGTTAATATGTAGTGGATGATAAAATAGGTAGTTGCTATAAATTCCTGAGGGCAGGAGGATTTTTCTTTTGTCTCCAGAGATTATAATGTTTATTATTTTGCAGTTACCATTCACCCAACACAAAATACTGCACATTGCAGAATTCAACAATTATTTGTTCAATGGATTATTAAGATATCAGTCAGTTCATGCTAAAAATATTTTTTCTTAATAATCAAGATTTTTTCCACCATTTATATCAAGAACTATAGAACTGCTATATTCAGATTCCATATTCAAACGGCAGTGAAGAAATATTAAAGGCAAGCATTAGAGATCAGTGATTATTAAAATGATCTCTGGAGTTCAGACACCATAACTCAAATCCTGACTCCACTGATTACTACGTTTATGATCATTATATGTCATGTAACTTCTCTATGACTTTGTTTTCTCATTTCTAAACTGAAGAAAATAATATTATCATCTTCACACTATGAAAATATATGTGAAATATTTAGTCCCACATCTGACATCTAGTAAGAGTTCAGTAAATATTAATCCATTTGTTAGTACTAATAGTTGTTGTAGTATTCATTATTGCTATTGGATGAGTAGCTTGAGTCTCTTATTTAATACTCTGTGGTAGTAGTTTCTGTCCCAGTTATTTCAAATGATCAGCTTACCCTAGTTTATCTGGGTGTTCTGCCTGAAAATCTGAATCCCAAAATATGTGCATCATAGTTCTGTAAATTTCTTCTACCCCTTGTTACTGATATAACTGTTATTCTAGGATATCAGATGAAAAGTTACATTTTCTTAGACCCTCTGATTTCGGCTGCAGCTGAGAAGACAGATTCACATGGAGGCGATCCACTTTCTTGTTCATGGTGCATCCCTCAAATGACCATGGCTTGTCTTTGCTTATAGCCCTCAGTCTTCTTTTACACTGAAAAGCATGGAAGGGGTCACTGTGAGTACATATGTGTATATCTCAAAAGAGAGGTAATCTAGATAGATAGGAGTTTCTGGCCTTTTGATTGGACAATTCTTGGAGGTATTCTGTATACATCTCCAGAAATCCCAGTAGAATCAAGCTATGTTACTCACAGTGGCCACTTCAGTCAGGCCCCTATATTTACACTGGTTCTGGTGATCAACAGGTGCACAAATTACATACACATGGGCCTTGGATTGATCTTCTGCTTTAAGGAAAGTGCAAGTAAGAATGAATCATGTCCAAGATTTAAAACACTGAACACTCTAGTTTGTTTTCTTCTGCTTCTACATCTATAGTCTAATAAAGACCTCTAAGCTATTCCTCTATGATTTCTTATATTCTTTTTGTCTGCTTAAAATCATTTCAATTTGACATAAGGAATGAAAAAAAGAAAGATGAAAGAAATATGACCTTTACCCTAGACATGCAAAACCACCTGGTAGACAACCTCATCTTTTGTTGTTTTAGGGTCAGAGAAGAATGAGGTGAGTGTATTATTCTTTAAAATAATTATTTTATTTATTTATGCTTCTTTTCCTCTAGGAAGAGTATGCATCTTTGTTACAGTGACATCACACTTAGTAATGTGTCTGTAATGTTCTTTGGCCGAAGAAATATAAGCAACGGTTATTTTTGTTTGAATGAGAATATCCTGGTTTCTCTCCCCTTTCTCTCTTCTATGAGATTGGAAATGTTCCATCAGCCTGTTGGGTTCTAGATTAAAGAAGCTATGAGGCAAAGTTGACCAATTATTGTGACCAATAACAGACATATCAAAGAGATAGAGATACTCGTTAAGAAATGAATACACACACACACACACACACACACACACACACACACACACAAGAAATGAATACAAAAGTCTGTGGAGGAAGCCTGAACCAAAATGATTACAGTTGTGGATAAAGATAAAATGATGATTTTTAGTTGTATTTAAGAAGTCAAGCTGACAGAACTTGTTAATTCCTTGAATATAGGTGTAAGGATGAAAATGCTTGAGTCCCTGGCACATATTAGATTATATTTTAATTTGTCACATCCTTGTGATGAATTTTCCTATGTCTTTCTGTTTCTTTCTTGCCAATAGAGTAATGTTCCAATTGCACAATTTTGATGATGTTATTCCTTTTCTAAACAGTCTCCAAGACTCCCCATTGCTAAAGAATTATGTTCTATCTCCTTAGCCTTAATTGTCTGCCATGATTCTTTTTAATATTTACTTCCTGCTTTTCACACAATTCTTTCCTTAAAGAAACTCAATTAGTTTTACTGTTCTTTCCACAAAAGTGTTTTTTGAGTTTCTAGTTAAATGCCTTTTCCAGTCATTGTTTTACATTAGCACTAGCTTATCTCTAGTTACTTTAAAATTTACTTACTTATTTTAGTCAGAAAAGACTATGTGGTAACGTATGACCCTAAAATATCTTAATGGCTTACAAATAGAAATTTTATTAACCTTTTGAACTGCATGTTCATCCTAGGGTAGCTGAGACTCCAATGTTCTCTTATTTAATAGCCCAGGGTGATGGAAAAGCTTCTGTATGAAAAGGGTACAAACTTAATTTGTTCCTCAGTATTCTGCTTGAACACAATAATGATCTTTCTAGACATATTCTGAAGCAAGTCATACAACCAAGACTAGAAAGGAGAAGTACATCCCTCCTCTGAGGTGAAACAGCAAAAATCTACTTGAAAACATAGCCATATAAGTTACCAGATCATCCCTTTAAATTTATCCCAAATCCCATTGATTTCATCAAGCTGATCTCATCCATCCATCTTCAAATGTTACTTTTTTTTCAACTCTTGCCGCCAGTTACTGATTATAGAGCTCGTCTTATCATGCCCTCAGCAGGGGTCAGCAGAGTTCTCTTAGAGGGACATTTCCAGCTTTACGTCAAGGTCCCTGTGGCAAGTACTCAGCTCTGCTGTCATGGTGCAAAAGTAATCAGAGAAAATACGGGAAAAACGGGTGAAACTGTGCTCTAATAACAGTTTATTTTCAAAAGCAGGTGCTAGTCTGTCAGAGGAGTTTGCATATACTTCTTTAGAGCAAAGACTCCCAAACTTGGGTGTGCCTTGGGATCATCTATCTGAAGGAATGTTAAGACATAGATTTTTGGATGCCACTTTCGGTGTTTCCAATTCAACAGGACTAGTGAAGGGCTTGAGAATTTGCCTTTTCAATAAGTTCCCGGTCAAGCTCTTGCTAATGGTCTGGAAATCACACAATGTCACTACAGAACAAAGACCGTGTTCTCTATTTCAGTGACTTGTTATTTGTGATCCACACATGAATTCAGATAAATGAAGGCATGTGATTATAAAATTAAGAAACAAAAAATGTTTATAATTATCATTTTGTTAGCCTAGTCCTTTCTTCACAAAAGCCAGGTGACTCCAGTTAACCAGAGAATGTCCTGAATAAAATTTTACTGAGTGAGTTACAATAAAGTTAGTTAAAATAAAATTTTACATGAGTGAGTTACAATAAAGTTAGCTTTCACCGTTTTATAGCGACACAGCATACAGTGCTGTAAATATTACACTTTTCCATGGCTCCTTCACATGATGGACAGGTAACCAAATCGTTTTGTTTGTATAGTCTCCCCAAGCTATTTCAGCTTGTCATGACACACAAAGTTGGCTACACCAAATTCATCAACCCATTTGTATTACTTCAGTGGAACAAAAAGATTTCAGAAAGACACATTAATTTTATTCTTATTCAACAGTGACGTTGAAAAAGACATTCTTATTTGTGCAGTTGTTTGAGCTACGAACCCTGCTTGTAGTTATACATATTTTTAAAACTGCGGAGATTCTGTGCTCTTGAGATTTTTTATGTACTTAGATCAAAGGATTATCTCCAATATTGCCACATTCCTGACGTATGAATGATAAAGTGACTTAGATTCTTGGAGCGAAACTAAATGATTCCCATGAACTTGTGTAAGCAAATTTCAGTACTCAGTACTTCAACAGTGAAATTGTTGGAGGAGGTCAATCAGAGGATGTGACCTTGGGCTGACACCGCAAGCCAGACCCAGGCAATCAGAGGCTCCTTACCTATTACTTAGGTAATAATGCATATTACCTAATATGCATTAGGTGCACTGTTCCCATATTAGAGGCACTTCAAGGACTTGGGAGAGTCATGTGTTATTGAGAGCATCTGCACTACATACATGACTAAACCCCATCAAGAGCCCCACGTAAGCTTTTAAGATTCTAGAGAACAGGTGCCGAGATCTACTAGTCTTGTGGCATCTAAGGCAAGCCTGGTACGTAAGTTCCCTTGCTTATTAAAACTGCCACCTATCAATCTGGAGCAGCCCGATTCTTTCTTTGGTCTCTCCTTGCCCTCAGTGTGTAGGGCCAGTAACGAATTTCACCCACAGGAACTCCTGAGGTTGTGAATCAACAGAAATAAGAAAGATCACCATGCTTTACACAAAGCATGCATGTGGTTTTGGAATTTGGAAAGAGGTAGTAGTACTGTTTCCATTATAAGATTTTTTAAATCATTGTAATATTCCCTACAACAGTTGCAAGCAATCACTAAGAGATTCCTTAACATAAATTAATGCTAATTGCAAAAATCTTACAATATATAAACCTGCAAAAGGAAAGAAACTAGACTACCATATAGCCTGAACACATTTTAGTTCCTTATAAATCTGGACCATGCTGTCAGCAGAGAAACAGGTAAATGGATTCGTGGAAATTTCTTGGCTAAGGTTACCCACCAACTAGTGGCTGATTCTTGTTCAGACAGCGTTTAGAGAAAGACACAACATCCAGTGGAAATGGACTTTATTTTCCCGTTCCCCAAGATAAAAGAAACAAGCTGATGAGTGGCGTGAGAGCCAGGACCCAAGCCTTTGCCTCCCCGTTCGCTGCTTTGTCAGGTCCTCCTTTCAACAGCAAAGCTCCAGGTGCAAACCAACCCAGGTGCTCTCGCTCTCCCAGGGCCCACGCTTCCCCCTGCACGAAGCTCCTTCAGTGAGAGTCCTGAGAGCTATGGAGCCTTTGCGTTCATTCACAGCGTTACACAATGAACGCTAGGGGGGAAAAAGAACAAACAAGATACATTTCAAATACAGGATTCAATTACTTTTCACAACTCGGCGACGTGTCAAAGGCACGCTGTGTTTTGTTTTGAGGGCGGGGAGATGACTGGGAGGGAACCCTGGGCCCCCATTGGCTGGCCGCTCGCCGCTGCAGTTGAGCTCCAGCCGCTCCGCGAGCCTCATTGATCTGAAGGGTAAACGTGGAGGGAGCCCCAGAGAGGGGTCCAGGCGTTTCTGAGAAGACAGGCAGACCTCTTCCAGGAAGAAAGTGGTGTCTGCTGGCTGCCCGGCTTGGAGAATCTTCTGTGAATGGAAGCGGGCAAAATGCAAGGCAGTTTGTTGCTACAGTGATTTAGAAGAGAAAAAGAGAGAGAGAGAGAGAGAGAGGGAGAAAAGGAGAGAGGGAGAGAGAAAAGGGTCTCACCTTCGGTTCAAGGCTGGGTTGTTGCATCCTGCGCTGCTGTTTCTGCTTCTGCTCCTGCAGCTGCTGGTTCTGCCATCAGGTAATGCTCCCCACCAACCCACCACCACCTTTATCTTCCTTCCCCTTTAATTGGGATTGCATCGTGTGTGATCGCTTCAGGATATACGCACAGAGATTCATACATGATTAATAAAGTGTTGCCTAGCGGAGTCAGAGCTGAACGAGGCTGCACACAGATCTGGCATCTGAATTAGTAACTGGTGCGTGGCTTTGCTTTGGGAAACTTCAGGAAGTTCTAAACAAGTCTCTAGGCTTCAGATCCAAAGGTTAAACTCAAAGGGGAGAGAAAGAAATGCTTTAACCACTTATGTACCTTACTTAGCATGGCTGAATTTTCAAACGAAAATAATTACGTATGGTAGGTGTTCAACTAGTTATTTTGTAAATGGCTTGATTGATCTATTTTTGTGACAAAATGATGCTTTATTTTCAAAAAGCTTCTGTAAATACCCATCTCCGCTGTTTCTTGTTAAAATACAGTAAGATCCCTACGTCCTTCTCCACTGGTGTTTATTAAGGTGTGTGTATTTAAAAATTTCATTCTTCACTAAAGAAAACTAGAGAGCAATTTAAATGCTTGAATAGCTAGTCTCTCCTGTACAGCTGAGTTTCCTACCTCAAAACTAATTTGAGACAAGTGGAAGAGATGCAGATTATCTGATCTGCTGTGGGTTATGTAATATGTATTTTAAAAATATCTTAAAGGTATTAATCATTGGGTGATACGTTGAAAAAGTAAGACGTGTGCAATATAGGACACACCAGCAAATTTTTTTTTTTTTTTAAGAGACCTTTGGTATTTTATAAATATTTTCTCCCCTTTAGACATCATTCTTTCTACATGGAAATCACAGTGGCTTCAGAACCTCTGTGGTTCCGAGTGCTTGATGTCTGTCTCATAGACATATTTCTCTGTACTCTCTAGGGTGAGAACTGACATACTTTTGGGTGATTCTGTGACCATTTCATGATTCCAGTTTCTCATCAGATATTTTGAAACTCATTCACAAACTGCTCAGCTGGAAAATTGCCTTACAGACTGAGGGGGGGGGGGGATTAAAACGAGAAGGTTCTGAAAATGTGTTTACAGCTTTCAGTTACCCCTATACAGGACCAAAACATGAAAGTCCAACCATGCCAAGCAGGTTATCAGTTAGCTTTGTCTTTTCAGCATACTTGATTGGCTTTCAGGTTTATAAAATGCAGATGCACACAGCTATCCAGAAATATTGAATCTCCTTATTCAGTGGCATCATTTACTCACTAAGTTATCCTAAGCAATTTGAGAATCACTTTAATTTATAGGTCTTCGTTATAATTTCTAGGAAGGAAATGAACTGAATAGGTTTTTCTTATAAACAGTTGCATGATTCCAGCAGAAGGTCTCTTCCGAATTGAAAGGCATATGGTTACTCTTCCCAAGCCATAAGCAGTTGATTGACAAATTGTTTCAGAATGCTCAAGAGCTCAGCCACACAAAATAGAAGGTTCCACTTAACTAATTTAACTAACCTGTACTTTACCTTGTTCCGTGATGAGATCTAGGGACAGTTCCTCTACCGGCTATAGAAACTACTGTAGCAAAAACAGGTTTTACATTAACTTGGAAATCCAATTCCAGAATATATTTTCTCCTTTGTTAATAGCTCTCACTTCAAAGGCTAACTTACTAGTTTAACCCCGGAATAGTTAGTTTAGCATCTTCCAATCAAAAAAAAAAAAAAAATCACACTTTCTTTTCTGTTGTGTTCAGCAAATATCCAGTTTCTGGATTCTTAACTTCTACTGCTGTGTACCATTTTCAAGCAGTAGGGGGTAGCTTTCAAGCCAAGAATGCTTTTTTTCCCCCCTACTGGACCTGATTCCTTCCAATGATCTGCTTAGTGGTGTGATCATTTTAGATAATTCCCACAAAAAGAGAGAGCTAAATTATAATGGGAAGGAACCGTCATTTGTTTTACATGTGGGATAATACATAGCAAGTTCATATCACAGCAAAAACAGTGCTTAGCTTATGGAAAAAAAAAATCCCTGCTAATGCTTCACATTACACACTTATAACTCAGTATGACTGCGTCCTTTAAGGATGGAGCAAAAACTCATCTCCTTAGGTAGATGATATTTTGGATCTGGTATTTTCACAGAACATATTTCATGTAATAGGCTGTGATATTGATTGAAATCAATCTTTTCTCATTTTGTGGTTAATAAGAATATCTGTCACTCTTACCTCTTAGAATGTACTGTGATGAACATCAGATCACTCTTGCTGATGAAATAGTACTGCAAAAAGTCTGCTGAAACTGTTCTTACATGGAATGTGAAATATTACTGTGTTTTCACACCTATGCCATTTAGATGTCATATCATTAAATATCTGCCTAACCATTGTGATAGGAAGATGCATGCAGTGATGGTTCTCTTCAGAAGTGAGCCATGTTTTCATGTAAAAATATCAAATCTAAGGTCTGCATAATAAAATGACTTCAGTAGACTGTTACTAATGTCTTCATACATCCAAAGGAAAAGTGTGATTACACATGTCTAATTTAAGGTAAGGAATAATTTCTTTAGCCTCTTAACAAAGCTGTTTTTAAATTATGTCCTGTATTACCATGTCAGTGTTACCACATCAAAAAGATAGTCTTTTACATCAATTCATGATTTCTACATTTATATAAATATTTGTATTTGTAATGTATTTTATATTAAACTGTAGGTGGAAATTGTTTTATCTTGTTTAACAAATATTGTTTTATTTTTATGAACTGGCTCAATTTATATCAAGAAAAATCAAATAAATAGAGAATGGAGATTGATGATTTTACCAGGAACTTTCCTTTCACTTTACTAATACATGATAATTGAGCAATTCATACTCTTAGGGCTTTTAAAAGCATTTTGACTTTTGGCTTTAAGGTAATTGAGTTTTTTTCTGAACTACTATGCTAACAGGGTGATATATCATTACAGAACGTTAAAAGGAGAGTACGTATGGGCACACACACGTGCGCATGTATTTATTTGTGATTGAATAATTCCACCTGTGTTGAATATCAATCGTGGTTACTCAAAGTTATTTTTAAGCATCACCTGCTAAGATGACTAATGATATGCAGTAAGTAACATTTTTAGAAAAGACTGAGAGAAAATTATGACTACTGTAAAATTGAATAACAGATGAACTTCACATAGTGTTATTCTACTTTTTGTGTGATCCTGGTTAAAGTTCTAAGAATTCACTTATTCAATTATTGATTATCACTTAATTTAATAAGCATTTGTTAAACTATTGGAAATAAGCACTATATTTACTATTTTGTAAATTTAGCTTTATTCAGGTTTGTATCACTTTATTTATTTTAGCTCATGGTTTTAAGGGATAAATCTTCAGTATGTTTCAGTTATTTTTTTCACTAAAAGGTTATGATTTTCTTACATAGCCCTTGCTCTGTGAAAATCATCTAAGTCACTACTCTATAAGGGATGTGCTATTTGAACTATAAAATTCTTCTTAAAATATGTATTCTCGTGCATATAAGTATGAAGATTCTGGTGAGAGAAGATGAGATACCAATTTGTGCACAGATACCCAATAGAGAAAGACAGGACTCATGTATCAGGTCCTAAATCTACATGTTCGGATAGCTGAATGATGCATACTTAGTTCCAAGTACCAAAGAAGTAAATATTAGGGCTTAGGACTTATCCACAAAGTAGGATGCTAGCTATAAGCATGATTGATTATACCAGAAGTGTACTAGGTACTTAGTAAGTTCTGTCACTTCTATTAGCTAAAAAATTATTATAATATGCAAAAAATGTTTTTCTCAATGTAAAGATGAGAGCCTTGATTCATTGTCTGCATGATGATGGGGGAAAATCAAAACTTGGGAGTCAGATACTGGTATGAATCCAGATTTTAAGAATTATTCTGTGGGTACTTTGGGATATGTTACTTAGCTTTTTGATCCTTGGTTTCTTCTCTTGATTTAGTATAATATTACCACATAGACAAACACTCACTAATAAGTCTTTCTCTTCTGAAATTTCCATGACAATAGCACTAGATTTGTAGAGACTAACCCAGCCAGAGCAGACCCTTCTTAGATGAAATCATGGAGTGCCCGGTATTTGTTATATGCTGTTATTTACTTGTTATGTTGGGATGGAAATAGTCCTCAGGTCACTTATTTATTTATTTATTTATTTATTATTTTTTGTTTGTTTGTTTTGTTTTTTCTTTTTTTCTTTCAGGTCACTTATTTTAAAATAATTCCACTTATTATTGGCCAGAATGCTTTTAATGAATAGGCATGGATGTTTCTGGTAGATTAAATGTTCAGTGAAGTTTTGGTTGTGATGCAGCTGTTACCACCATATTTCAAGAGGTTTAGAAGTCAAGCAAAGAGGAGAATAGGAGATCACTAAATAGAAAGAATGGAGTCAAGGGAAGTTTATGGGATTATAATTTTTTTTATAAAGATTTGAGCGTGTGAATAGATGAGATTGAAATCATTAGACAAAATGAGTGATGAATCACTCATTAGAGTGATGGAGGAGGTTATCAGAAGGCTGTGACCTCCTGTTGATCCTTGAGCTGGACCCTGGCAATCAGAGGCTCCTTATCTTCTCCCCAGTCCTTGCAATGTGATTTCAGCTCACTATTCTCACACTAGGGGTTGTTTCAATGGAATAAATTCGAGAAAGTAAGGTGTTGCTGAGACCATTGGACTGAACATGTGAGTGAATCCCATTAAGGTCTCTGTATAAACTTTGAAGATTCTGTCAGGAAGATGTGGAGATCAGCTCATCTTGTGGGCACCCACAACAAGTCTTGTACATAGGTTCCTTTACTTGTTAAATCTGCCACCTACCAATCTGTCTGTCCTTGCCCTCCATGTTTAGGAATTTCAAACCTTACCTGGAAAGCTCCTGAGTTTTTGAAACAATTGAGAGAAGGTGAGAAGATTACAATTTACAATATCCGGGGCATAGGTGGAAGAGACAATTAGAAAATGTCATTAATTTTAATAATGCAAGTAAAATAGTATTCAAAGGCCAGATATCAAATAATTTCAGCTGGCATTTCAACATTTATTAAAATAATATCTTAAATGTTATAAAGGATTGTTAGGAAATAACCAAAATGTGGTATTAATTAATTTATCTAAAGTAATACTTTTAAATTGAATCAGAAGAGATCCAGATACTTGATAAATGTTGGGAAGTAGAGGGAATTAACATTAAAAGACTGCTCACTGAAAAAAATGGTATGGTGTATTTAAAAGTATTTCTGAGGAGAGAAAATAGGAATACTTGAAGTAACAAGAAAATAACATTGTATCCAAAAGGAAATGTCCTCCTACAACTTTGTGAGTCAATATTTATTTCCACGAAGGGCAGCCATTACTCCAAGGGATGTGATTTCAGGCCAATTTAAAAGCAAGATTGTACTGAAACTCTACTCTTCTTTAATTACTAGCAATGAGATTGTGAGTGAAAAGTAAAAAATAAGCTCTTGGCAAGGATTTATGTTATATTTTTACTTAGGCAAGAATGGGAAGCCAAGAATAATTTCCTGAAATTCAAGTGTCTCACAGCAAGACAGCTCATTATCTGAATCAATATCTGGTATTTGTACTAAACTCCTACTAGAAGGTCACTATAAGATCTTTACATAGAAGGAAGTGCTGTATTGGAATTGTAGCTGTCTCAACCAGAATTAGAGTTGTGTCAAGTACTTGAGCTTATACAACATAATCTCATATATACTAAATATAAACAATATAAATTTTAACTGCAGTATTAAAAATACAGTTATTCTGTAATACATTCTAATCTCAGTATTTCACGTGCTTATTTAACAAGGAATTGTATATACCTATCATTATATAACACCTGTGATGAGGAGAATAATGTTATACATGAAAATATATAGCACATAATCTGTCCTAGCTCAGAAGCTTACACATACCTTAACAGTAATATTGTCATGTAGGTACTACTTTTGAAAAACAAAAATGTCGGGCATATTCAACATATACAATCACACCACAGGAACATCAGCCCATCCCATAGATTTTGGGCTATACTATAAACCATGGAATCATTTTGGAGAGAAATTTGGCAGCATCCATCAAAACTCAATACCTAGCAGTTCTAATGGTTGCATTATCTTCTGCAGAAATATTTTCATGTGCTTGTCATTGTCTTCTGATTTTATTCTTTCCTACTGCCTGCTTTTTCCTCATTCTCTCTGGGTTCTCTTGTCTTCAGACCCATAAATAGAAGCTATCAGGCTATCCCCAGAACCAGGCCCAGGCCCTGCTCACCTCTCTAGAAACTTACTGAAGAAGTAATCCCAACCAGTAGTATAGGTTTTAATGCCATTTGAATGCCTCTTTCCAAATCTGTCTTTGTCGCCAATCTTTGTGCTGAGCATCAGACCCTAATATCCAAATGCCTACTTGGTATTTCTACTTGCACGTCTGATTAGGCTGCCTGGGCTGTTGGAACTAAGTATCAGAGACTGGGTAACTTAAGCAATAGAAACTTCTTTTCTTATAATTCAGGAGGCTGGAAGTCTGAGATTAAAGTGCTGACTGATTGGATTCTTGGTGAGAGCTTTCTTTCTGGCTTGTAGATGCTTTCTTTTCACTGTGCCCTCAGGTGACTTCTTGGTGCTCCTGCAGAGAGAGCTTGGGAGCCAAGCTGTCTGTTCTCTCTTCTTACAAGGGCACGGATCCTTCCTTACAAGGACCTCACCTTTATGACCTCATCTAACCCTGCTTACTTCCCAGTGGCCCCACCTCCAAATACCATTATATTGCAAGTTAGCAGTTCAGTGTATGCCACCCCTGCTCCCTAGGGAAATACAAGCAGTCCATAGCAACATCTAACAATCATATTAACCATAACTTGTTTAAAACCAAGCTGTTAATTTCTGTCCCTTCTCACCACAACCTAAATATATTCATTTTCCTAATCTGCGGCATCTCAGTAAATTATGTAATGATTCATTTAATTTCTTAAGAATTTAGGATCAACTCTCTGGCCCGGGTTTTCCTCTCTTCTCCCCACAATCAGCACCAAATAAAATCTACTGGGTTCCTGGTCTTACTGTCCAAGTACATCTTTAATCCAGTCACTTCGACCTCTACCAGTTACCTTGAATCCAACCACTATTGTCCCAGTTTCCAAACAGGTCTTGCAGCTTCCACTTTTACCCCCTACCCCAATTCATTGCGCAGTAGCCAGATGTGAACCCTTCAAAGTCACTATCAAAGTACTTCTCATGGTTCAAAGACAATACCTGGCTTAACCATTTCATTTTCTTTCTCATTCTGCTGAGTTCATTGCTGCCACAGGGACTTTGCAGTCACCCAGTCTATCCTTTCCTTTACAGAGATCTTAGTTTAAATATCCATACTTCAGAACTACATTCTCTAATCACTGTCTGTAAATAGCATTTCCTTCCCCAGAAGAAATATTTTCACCTTTATCCACATTTAATTTTCTTTAAGTAGGACCTGCTTTAGCTTACATGATATTGCAGTATATTGTCTGTCTTCCCAAATAAAATGCAGACCACATGAGGGAAGTCATATATTAGTTCCTGGTACTTAGGAGCCTTCCATAAGTGTTTGGGTGAATGACTAAATTAATAAATGAGAGAATGGATATGGGCACATAAATTTACTCAGACATACGCATGCAAAAAAAATGGAGTTTGAATGATTTACATGATGATATGTTAAGTGTTAATCTTCAGGGAGGGGAGTGAGACATACTTGTGAATTATGTGACTTTCTGTAGTAATATATTCATACATATAACTTGGCCTGCAAATATAATAATCACGAACTAGTCATGCCATTTGTGTTAGTATTAAATACTAAAAGAGTGTTCTGTTAAGATTATTAAGGGAATAAAGAATATAATTTGAGTGTCAGCCTACCAAAAAAAAAAAAAATGGTTTTAAAGGCAAGGCAGGATGATTTGAAAAAGTACTAGTTATCTTTTCAACTCAAGATTCAATACTATGGCACTATGTATAATGTCCCTGATTCCCCATGGTGTCCACAATTAAAATAAACCTCCCAGGATACACTAAAAAGGGGGAAAAAGGCCTTTAAAGATTTGTCTTAATTGGCTCTGAGATTCAGTTTTGTTATCTGGAGAGAACAGAGGAGAATCAGTATTAACACCTGGACTCGTGTCTATGCAAAGTCCAGAGCTCCTAAAGTAACTATTAAATGGCTTAATCTTAAAACCCTCCAAGGTTTAATTCAGTAGCTCTCTTCAGAAGGGCATTGCTAATTCTTCCTGAATTGCTGCTGCTTCTAACTGCACTGCCTTAATTTGAACAGTATTCAAAATTCCATTCTCCCTAATGGAGTTAATTGCATTATGAAAGTCGGTTTAGAGTGGAAACTTATTTCCTCTTGTGGAGTATCTCTCTACACAGTCCTTTCTTTTCCTTTCAGCGTGACACATATCCACATTTATGCAGGATAATCTCACAAATGTGGTGGCCCTGTTCAAATCAAGTTTCAAAGAATATTCTTAAAATATTTATATACATACCAACGCATGCTAGCTACCTGAAGTGCCTGCAATTTTGTACGTGCTCTGATCTAATAGACTCTAAGTCCTTGGAACATTAACAAATCTCTGAGCGTTTAAACAGGCTGTGACCTATTCATTTAGAGGGCTACTTCAATAAACGGAGGCTCAGTTAGGTTAATGATGGATCATGGCGCTGTTTGGTTTTCAGTGAGCTTAAGTTGCCCATTATCCCCTAGCATTCATGTGGGTCATGCTATCACAACCAAATAATGAGTCAGGCCTCTTCCCTTGTTTCTGTAGATTTCCAAGTCATTACAGAAAGTCTTAGTGTGCAAGTCCATGAAGCTTTATGCCTTGTAACTACAGTTGAGTTATTTTTGCCAAAAGTATGAAATTCCAGCTAAGGGTCAATTTCCTCATGAAAGTAGCAGCTGCATATTTAAGAGTTCATCTGGGTATCCTGAACGGAAAGGAAGACATTTTCTTTGTTTTTCCCCACCTTCCTCTAACCATCCCTAAAACTGTCTTCACATTTACCATTTTTCTTTGTTCTTTGTACATATATGCATGGGCATGCAAAAGACATATGTAGAGACAAGACTGAGACATTGAATCAGTCTTTACCTTGAAAAAAAAAATGTTACATCAATTATAAATGTCATATCAAGGAGCCAAAGATCTGTTTTATAATGCCACCCATGGTGATTGCTTTCTTTATATGTCTGTTTTCTGTTATTTCATCACAGTCTCTTTAGAGGCACATGTCCATGCTAAGAAATCTTGAAAGTTAAGGAAAATTCCCTGGAAATACATTTTAAGTGCTTTTCAAAGTATTTTTGTGATGGCCTCACACTGCATGTTTATCACACTGTATGCATGTGTGCACACAGACACACATGTTAAAAGCAACTTCTTCAGTAACATCTCTAAAGCTAGCGAAATGTTTCTGATAGAAGGCAATACACCCTTTGGCATTAATCCTTCCTAAAAATGAAATACTTCTATGCTATCGAGGAAGCTATATGAAATATGAATGACAGGAGAAAAACAACTTCATTTATTCTTGCTCTGTGATTTACAGCCTAAAGATGACAACCATGGGGGGAGGTGAAGAATGACCAGTTCTTCTGTGTTTGATGCTAATTTTACAGCACTGCAGAGAAAGAGAGCATTGTGCCATATTCTGGATCTCTAAGTGAATTTATTTAAAGATGGTCCATTAGTTCATGTCACCATGGAGAACTAGTAAATTATGAGTGTTTTTACAAATAGACTTGGGAAAACTTCCCCAGTATTGTGGATTCACAGAGAACTACCCTGAAAAATTATTATATTCTGCTTCCCAGTCCTAAAGCTATGACTAATAACTTTAACATAGAGCCAAGATATTTTCATTAATGGTTACTTAACCAATTTTTGTAAATGCATTTGCTCTTCCATTTTTTAATGCCAAGGAAAGTTTTAAACTCCATGAAAGTAAGTGGATAATTTTAGGCTGAAGAGGTAGAGCCAAAATTCTCTTTGTAAAAATAAACAAAAAATGTACCTGCCTTTCTCTGATAGAACTTAAAGAAATGTAAAAACATTACAAAATGTATGAAGACATTTTTTTTCTTTTACTTTGCTTTTGGCTTATTACTCTTTATTTAAAATGCATTTTAGAAAACTGTATCCAAAGATTTTATCAGGACAGAAATCCGTTTGAGTATGTTTTATGACTAATTACAGAAATATCAAGACTTCTTATAGTCTTGCCCCATCATTTATTTCTTGAAATATTTTCAACCTTATCTTGTCCCATACTAAAAAATCTAGGTAGTTTAACATTTCCAATTTTATTATGAGATTTCATTTATAGTCTTGAGATGAACACTCACCCTGTAACTTACCATTTTTAGGGATGTCTTATTTCTGACTTACCATGTACCTTTGGCCTGTAAAGGCAATGGATCATTGGTTAATACTTGATTCCAGGTTATACACTTGACCTGAGCTGGTCCCTACCTATTCTCAGCTTCCATAAAGGTCAGTGGCATTGCAGAACTCCCTTATGAAAAGCTCTCCTGGGACGACGTGTCCTTTACGGGACAGCCTTGCATTGAATCCCATGGCCTTTCTCTTGAGCTCTATAATCCATCTTCTTCAATGTTCACAGAATTTGCAGGACATTTATTTCTCTGATGTTGCATACAGCTTTTTCTTAGCTACCTAAATATACATAGTAATTTTAGCCATCTGCAATTTAAAATACTTTTGAGATGACTTATTTAACATCTATCTCAGGTGACATATTCACATTTTAAAAGAAGCCATCTGAAGATAATGCCTAATCCAAGTCATGATTTACAAGAGTTTGGGATTCCATTAGAATTCTGTGGATGCTATTTTGAGGATTTGAGTATTTTTTCTTTCTTTCTTTCTTTTTACTTTTCAAAAATAACCTGTTTGTGTTTTCATCAGTTGTCATCTAATATATTTTGTCTCCTAGATGATTTTTATTTTTCTAGTGTACGTATATTTTTATATTTCATTATAAGTGTAATGCATGGAACCCTGGGTGGCTCTGTTGATTAAGCATCTGCCTTCAGCTCAGGTCACGATCCCAAGGTCCTGAGATTGAGCTGAGCGGGGAGTCTGTTTCTCCCTTTCCCTGTGTGCTCCCTAGCTCTGTCTCTCTCAAATAAGTAAATAAATAAATATTAAAAAATAAGTGTAACGCATATCCGTGTGGAAGAAAAATCCGTTATTGCTGAGTGTGTTAAATTGAACTCTTCTCCCTTCCTGCTCACCTGTTCTCTCACTTCCCAGAGATAACTGCTCACACCAGTTTCCTCTTACAGAAACTTTCTGCCATGAATATAAAGAAGACTATTCTGTCTTTATTTAATGATTATTTGACCCAGTTAATTTCTCTATCTTTAACAGCATCTTAAACTAGAAATCTCAGATGCCCACACACCTTTAGTCTTGTCTTTTACCTCCTGAACCATCACTTCTCAGTTTTATTTGCTGGTTTCTTCTCTTCTTCCCTTAATACAGAGGCAGCTTTCATTTTCTCCTGTCTATCTACACCCACACACACAGTGATCTAATCCAAGTTCATAGTTTTAAACACCATATGTTGACAACTCCCAGATATATAGCTACAGCTCAGATCTCCCAAAATCTAATCTCCTCTACCCAACTGCTTTGTTGGCATATGATGTACTTGGATACCTAATAGACATCTAAAATTCGCATGTCCAAAATGAACTCTTGGTCTTCACTCACAGATATATTCTATTCTAAGATTTTGCCGTATCTATTGATAAACTCCATGCTTTCACTCAAGCTAAAATTTCTCAAACTCTCTTACATCTATTTCTTTCTCATTGCTTATCTCATCTGCCAGGAAATCCTCTCTACTTCTAAAGCATATGGAGAATCTTACCAATTCTCAGCAGCTTCATTGTTGTCACCATGATTCCAGTAGTAAAAATTGCTTACCTGAACTGCAAGAGCCTCCTAACTCATCTTGCTTTTAGCCCTCCAAAGATTAGCCTCAACAGCAAGACCCATCCTTTGAAAATACATTGGATTATATTACCACCGTGTTCAAAATCAACTGAAGTCTCCCCATTTATCTCCAGAGGAAACGCCAAGGGTTTTTGTGACCTGTGCTGCCTCATTTTATTTCTGATCCATTCTTCCTATACATTCTTCCCTTGCTCATTCAGCTCACACAACTCTTCTCTGGGCTTTTCCTGAAACTGAACAAGCTGACGTCCACCTTTGTAACCATTCCCTCTAACTAGAATTTTGTTTAACAGATGCCTACTTGACTTGACTAGCTGCCTTAAAGTGTCTTCAAGTTACCCCTTCTGTATGGGGTCTTTTCCTACTACTCTGTTTAATAATAGTGCAAATTGCACAAAACCCTCAAGCAATACCATCTGCTTTAGCCTCTTACCTTATTCTTTTTGTGTGTGTGTCATGATGATTATTATTAGGTCTTAGCATCCTCGAGGATTCATTGTCCGGTAAAGGCCATACTTCCTGATTCATGGACAGTGGCCTCGCTGTCCTCACATGGTGGAAGAGAGAGAGCTCTCTGGGGCCTTGGTTATAAGGTCGCTAATCCCATATTTGATGGATCCACCCTCACTTCCACCCTCCACTTTCCGAAGGCCCTACCTCCTAATACTATTACATAGAGACTTAGGATTTCTGTATAGGAATTTTGAAGGACCCAGGTATTTGTTCTATATAGCACTGTCTTTAGTGAAGGTGTTGTTACTCTTCTTTCAGTACTGATAAAATAAACTGTAGAATTGGTGTATTAATTAGGTTTCAGTCATGAAAGCAGAGCTGGCTCTAAACTTCATGAGAACAAGGGATGAAATTTTAGCATGAATATACACAACAGATGGTGTGCTGGGGAATGGACAGTCTGGAAGGGGAGTACTGAGGCTCAGAGAGAAGTAGCCTCTACCCATTCTGACTGAAGCATGGGTAGAGGCGGATCAGTCACAGCTGGCAAGGAAATCTGGGAATCCCAGCAGGGGTGCTCCTGAGGTGGTAGCTCCTGATAGGGTGCTCCTGCAGAGTTCTGTAAGAAGCTGTAATCTCAGTTGGAACAACTGCCTCTGCGGTTCTGTAGCCAAGAAAACAGGAGTAGGTTGTCCTGAAGTTGCTGTGCATCTTCGTGGCCAGACATCAAGAATAACAGCTAATGGAGGACTAACACATGACGAGGACCAGCCGGACCCACTTGCTCACCTCTGGGTCTGTTCCCCAAATATCTGCCCACGGTGGTCTTTGAGAATAAGAGTTGCTTCTTCACCTTGTCTTCTAAATTGTGCTTCTAGTTGGTTCTCCTGAGAACCACCTGGAAGGAGAATCTGTGAAACCTATTCCCAGCTCCACCAAGTTGATAGACCCCAATGTAGCAAGTAATTCCTTATCACATTGGCATCCAGACATACCTCCTTAAACTTTGTTTAGCTTCCGCATAAGGGAGTTGGGAAAATTGGGCTTCTACATAACATGATAATCCTGTGGTTGAACTTCTAAGTGCAGTTTCCATGAAAATGATATTTTAATGTTTAGTAGCTTTTATTTCATCAGTCTCTTCCTCCTCTGGTATAGTACATATTAATAATGAAAAGCAATATGGAATAAAATGTCCAACACTGCAGTTTATCCAGAATGTACATGGAAAAAATGTGATCTTTCATTTTTCTCTTCATAACAATAAACATATTTTTTAAAAGATTTTATTTATTTATTTGATAGACAGAGATCACAAGTAGGCAGAGAGGCAGGCAGAGAGAGAGGAGGAAGCAGGCTGTCCATAGAGCAGAGAGCCCGATGCAGGGCTCGATCCCAGGACCCTGGGATCATGACCCGGGCCAAAGGCAGCAGCTTTAACCCACTGAGCCACCCAGGCACCCAACAATAAACATATTTTAACATGACTCAAATGTCAGTGACCTACTGGTATTCTCATTTATACTTAGGGATAATGCAAAATGTTTATCTGACATATGGCAGCAGGATGAAAGGCCTAATAATATCCCTGAAATCTCAAAATTTTATCAACGTATGTTTGGGATTCTTTTATATTGAAGCTGATGTTCTGGGGCTTTATTATTTTTCATTTTAGTTTTTCATTTAATAAATACTTATTTCGTGATCTAATATATGCCAGACCCTGTTGTAAGCAGTATATCTATAGCTATAGAAACAACAAAGTCCAGTTTACATAGGACTTTATACAATAGTCTTCTTTATTATTCTTTACAATATTTTTCCTAACCCACATATTCCATTTAATGATAACTCTATTGGTGCTAAAGAAGTTCAGACAAGGAAAAAAAATTAGCTGATTCAATTTTTCATGATTCCTCAATATCCTGAAGTTCCCACGAAAGCAGTGGGGACAGTGATAGTGACCATTGTGGGCTAATTTCGCCAGTTATTTGTTTACATGTAGTTTCTAGAACTTCCTAAAATAGAATTGTGACAGTTTTGTTGCAGAGAAACAAAATGCTTATTTACTGTGTTTGAATAATCACCAGGGCCTAAAATGAATTCCCATCATTCATTTTTGTTAGTTCACATTTCTTTAATATCTTTTTGAATTGAAATATAATTGACATATAACCTTGTATTAGTTTTAGGAGTACACTATAGAAATTTGATATATGTATATTTTTAACTTTAAAAATAAAACTGCAAATTATTTTACCAGCAAAAGATGGGCTTATTTGGGAATAGCAGAGATTGTAATCTGGGACAAGAAGTCAGTCTATGGCAAAACCATAAGCAAGTCCAAGAAACAAAAAAGGGTAACATTTTTTATGGAGAAGGAGTAGGAATTTGGGAAGTGTTGTTTTGACCAAAAGTCCATTGGAGAGAATCAGAAGAGTTCAGGGTGATAACATTTTCTCATTGGCTGAGTTGGAGGGGTGGTTCATTTCCTATAGAAAATGCAGTGTACATATATTCCTGTGGGGCTTGTAATTGCTGAGTCTTTCCTGTTGAGGGTTCTTCTGTTGGCTCTGTAACTTACAGTTCTTGTAATTGACATTGAGTGGTAGAGCTCCCCCTTTAGCCTCTCATTCTAGCATCCTAAGATGCTAGAATGGGGTAAGATGCTAGAATGGGGTTTACCTTTACTTTCACAATACATTGCCAAATAATCACCATATTAAGTTTAGTTAGCATATATCACCACACATACTTATAACTTTGTGTGTGTGTGTGTGTGTGTGTGTGTGTGTGTGTTTGATGAGAACCTTTAAGATTTACTCTCAGCAACTACTATAATACAATACTGTATAGTTAACTATAGTCACCATGCTGTATGTTACATCCGCAGGTCTTATTAATTTTATAAGTGGAGGTTTGTACCTTTAAAAACCTTCATCCATTTTACACACCTGCTCACCCACTTGTCTCTGGAAACCACTGATTTATATCTATGAGTTCATTTTTGTTTGTTGTTTTAAGACTCCACATATAAGACACATTATACACCATTTGTCTTTTTCTGTCTGAGTTATTTTACTTAGCATAATGCCCTCAAGGTCTGTCTATGTTGCCACAAATGGCAGGATATATTTCTGTTTTTACAGCTGGCTAATACTCCATACATGTATGTACAGCACATTTTGATTATCCATTCATGAGCAGGTGGACATTTAGGTTACTTCCATGTTTTGGCTGTTGTAAATAATGCTACAGTGAACATGGGGTGCATATATCTTTTCAAGTTAGTGTTTCCATTTTCTTCAGATAAATACCTAGAAGGGGAATTGCTGGATCATACGGTAGTTCCATTTTTAACTTTTCAAGGAACTTCCACACTGTTTTCCGTAGTGGCTGTACCAATTTCCGTTCCAGGCAAAAGTACATAAGAACTTCCTTTTCTCTGCATCCTTGCCAACACTAGTTATTTCTTGTTTTTGTTTGTTTGTTTGTTTGTTTGTTTTTAATACTAGCCATTCTGACTGGTGTGAGGTGTGGCATCTCATTGGTTTTGGTTTGTACTTCCCTGATCTGGCTTTTCTCTGTCTACGTCATGCAATGGTTTCTGTGAAACATGCAATGTTTCTTTTCCTGGTCTGATTCTTCTTGTTATGTCTGACATTTCTGTTACACAAAGAACCTATGTATACAACCTCTTCTGAAGGAAAGAATCACCTAATTTCTTTTGCTACAGTTGAGGACCAGCTCACTCCTCCTCCCCCCACTTCCTGGGAACAAAGGAAGATTTTAGTTTCAACAACATTGACATTAGCTGGGCTCTGACTTAGTTTACCAAATGGAATTTGACTCACAGGGACAATTACTTCCTTATGGGAGAAGTTAATTGCTCGGTTTTTATGCTCTAGTTTTTCTTCAGCTGTCATCTCAACTACCAGTTAGGGAAGCATGAGCTTATTTAGAAGTGAACTGATAGACATTGCATTGAGAAGGCTGCCCCGCAGCGTTGCCCACATCCACAGTTGACTTTGTATGAGTGAGAAATAGAGTTAAGGAAGTAAGATGAATGGTTTATTAGTGAAAATCCTATAGCGAGTGCAAATACAATCCCTTTGACAGAAATAGGTACTGGTGAAACAATGCCATTGAAAATTGTTGCATTTGCAAATGGATAATGACAACTGAAGAATGATCACTGAATAAATCCATTTCCTTATTAGTAAGATAATTCTACTTGATCTAATTCTTGTTCTTCTAGGAGATTCTAGTTTTCAATAATTTATAAATCTATTAATGATTAGATTGTTTTCCATTTCCAGAATATTTTCCCCGTTCAAGAACTAGAAGATATAACAGGCCTAAGAATTTTGGTCTTGAAAAAGCAAAAATTAAATATGTGTGAATAGAGTATGGGCAAGAATAGTAATAAGATGATAATTAGAAACACATTGAGTGTTCCTCTAAAATAGTTGTGCATTTTAACACAGAACTAACAAATTCTTGCAAGGAAAAATCTTTAAAATCCCTTCTCATTGCGGTATTTTGCTAAATAAAAATGCAAATTTTATTACAAGATTATGCGGCTTTATTTTATGAGCACATTCGGTGCTTTTTCACTTGTTGGAATACTAAGCTTTTATTACATAGTGACTTTCCTTCATCCCCTTTATCCTTCCCTCCTTCCTTCCTTCCTTTCTTTCTACTCTTCTTTCCTCCCTCCTTTCCTTCCTTCTTCGAGATTTTCTTTTGAAGTAAGTATTCTAAACCCTCCAGTGTCAGGATTCATTTTTTTTCTAATAAATATTTGTCCTATCATAAATCGTCATCCCTATTTAACTTGGCTCCTGAAGACACCTCTCCATACAGTGAATAATACTGTATTTAAAGGATTTGGATACCTTAATCTCTTATTTAAAACCCTATCTAGTTTTTAAATTTTCCTTTAAAGTGTTTGTTCCCATTTATCTCCATTCTTTCAGCATACTTCTTATTCACCTTTGTAGTTCTATTGTGCAATTTTACTCATAGTAACTTGTTACACTGTGTCTTTTTTTTTTTTTGAAGATTTTATTTATTTATTTGTTAGTGAGAGAGAGAGGGAGCACAGACAGACAGAGTGGCAGGCAGAGGCAGAGGGAGAAGCAGGCTCCCTGCCGAGCAAGGAGCCCGATGTGGGACTCCATCCCAGGACGCTGGGATCATGACCTGAGCCGAAGGCAGCTGCTTAACCAACTGAGCCACCCAGGTGTCCCATGTTACACTGTGTCTTAACCCTTTTCTTATACAATCAGCCTTTATTTATTGAGCACTTACTATTTTTCAGTCACTCATTCTACACTGAAAATAAATGATGAATAAGATGAACATATTTCATCTGTCATAACTCCCTTTTCTTCCCTTCCCTAGTATACGGTCAATGGCTCATTCTTTGTAGAAGTACCGCCTAAACACGTGATCATTTAAGATACTTGCCAGTAAAATCTGATACGACACATAGTTGAAAATAATTGTAATTTCTTACCATGTTCCTAAAATATCAATAACAAGTTAATTGGCCTTTAGGAGATCTGATCTACTGAGTGTGTAAATTCTACAAAATGAATATAACTTTCAGTCAAGACCATGTTGAACTTTCTAGGCTTTGAGCTGAAAGAGAGTAAGCTTTTAAATTGCACCTATTTTAAAATTATAGTAAAAGAGTACATCATTTTTGTAATGGATGTGCTCATTACAATTAACATACTTTAATCACTGCATACCTGGGAGAGCTGTACTTGGAAACATTTTTGTTAGTGTTGAGGTCAAATTAATTAAGTACTTGACTTTTCTCAGTAAGTGTCTTGTCATTCTTTCTTGTCTTCTCTATAATTATCATAAATTAGTTATTTTGTTTCCCCATTGTGCTCTCTGAAAGTCACCACTCTGGCTTTCAAACCCAGGACCTGAAAAAAAACACTTAACTCTGTTTGCCTCCTCCCTAGCTGGCACAGCTAAAATGGTATTGATGGTGACCACTCTGTCCCAAAACAGGAGGATTCATTAATGAATGAAGAATTTTGTAATTATAAAGTGCAGTCAACACTGCAAAAATATTTTGTATTAGGTAGCTGAAGGTCGAAGATTATTATCTACAACACCTGATAGTCATGCTGCCCAGCATATCTCATGGGGAAACAGTGAATGCAGACTTAATGGAGGGTCATGTCCTTTGGTTCAAAACAAAACTAAAGAGGATGATTACAGGGTTTATATGGAATAATTGTATTTAGTGCAAGTTTATTTCCTGATGGCTTTACCTAATTTATACAAATAATCATGTATTACAGCACTGACTACTTGATCAATGAAAAAGTGATTTTGTAAAAGTGACAGTGGAATTTGGGTACATTGTAATGTGTCTTGATTTAATCAAATGACCATAGAAACATTGTACGGCATGACTGTTATCAAAGAAAACTCCCTAATACTTGGCAGTTAAATGTCCCTTAAAGAGTAAATCATTCCCACAGAGTACTTAAAATATTTAAAAGTTTTGAATAAATTAAATCAGGGATACTGTGATCTATAGTTCCTGTGTCTTCTACAATAAGAATATTTTCACATTTATACCAACTCTGACTTTACAAGTTCTAGATGATTAAGTAAAAATATTTTGTTATGCAATTTGCAGCGAGAAATTTGATGATCAGTCCTGTAACAGTAAGAACATGGTTTGTAATTGTTAGTTGTAATATGACTTCCCATCACCCATTTTGCATAGTTTTCATTTTATTTTATTTTTTAAAAGATTATTTGAGAGGGTGGGGACAGAGGATGGGAGAGAATCTGAATCAGGCCCACACCCAACACAGAGCTGCACACGTGGCCTGACCTCGCAGCCCTGAGATCATGATCTGAGCTGAAACTAAGAGTCGGCCACCTAACCAACTGAGTCACCCAGGCGTCCCTGCCTAGTTTTCATTTTAAACCAGTAATATAATCTCACAAAATTCACAAAACAGTAATATAATTTCACAAAATCTGTGGCATACAGGGCCTTTTTACTGAGTCTCAACCATGTGGCAAGCACTGTGCTTTGGTCCGAAGAGATAGATCTCTGTGAAGGCAGTTTATCTTTGTTTCTTTGGCACTGCACTCCAGTCAGTGGCCTCCCAGCGAAGTTCATTATGACACTGTCGAGAACATAGAGAATATTTTGAATCCTATTCCAGTGATTCTGTTGGCTACAGTCTTTGGTTTTGTGAGGCATTCCGTCTAGATTTTAAAGTTAAAAACACAATACAAACTGCCAGATATCTAGTGTGGGGAATCATTAAAAAGTAGTTGATCCAGGGACGCCTGGGTGGCTCAGTTGCTTAAGCAGCTGCCTTCGGCTCAGGTCATGATCCCAGCGTCCTGGGATCGAGTCCCACATCGGGCTCCTTGCTTGGCAGGGAGCCTTCTTCTCCCTCTGCCTCTGCCTGCCTCTCTGCCTGTGCTCGCTCCTGCTCTCTCTCTGACATAAATAAATAAAATCTTAAAAAAAAAAAAAAGTAGTTGATCCAGACTAGGACAAAACATTAGTCACATAAAACCTACAATAATTACTGGGGGTAGAGAGATTGAATGGGAAGTATCTTTTCAGGAGTAAACTTTGAATGTTGCAAATAAAGTATTTGCTGATTAAAAAGGAGATGATGATCTTGAAAATTAAAAGCAGCCTGAATGCTACTAAAGATGTTCATCAAATAGGAGAGGGTAATTATCATAGATTTAATTAGGAAATTATTGGCTCTGAAGTCCCAGACCACAAGCAATATTTGTATTAAAAAAATGTTGGTTAGTAACTGAGATGTTTGCTCCTTTCCTCCTGTCCCTGGGTCTCTGGCAAAAACCACATACTTGTCAAGTATTGAAATGAATTACAGAATAAAGGAAGGAAAATGTGTTATTTAAATTTTTGTCCTTATAATAAATATATCTAGAATATTTTTTGTGATTACACTTCCCATTATTAATTTTTTTACAATTCCTCACCCTTATATACCCATTTCTTTGAGTTTTCCTTCACGAGTATTTTCCATTGAGACTTTGATAACACCCCCAATTCCCACGCCTCTTTGCTTCTCTTACCCCATACATTCCTTGTGAGAAAAATCACCAATCTGCTAATTTTAACGACCATGTGTATGCTACAAATAGACATCTAAATCCCTGTGCAATTCCTCGAACTTCAGACTTTGCTGAGCCCTAAGAATGAGCCTGTGATTCCCATACTCCTGTATTTACTAAAATACTGAGGAATATTTTTAAATGTTTATTTAATGCCAGGCACTATACTAAGTACTTTATATATATTATCACAGTTAATGCTTCAATAATCCCCTGAGCAATTACATATTCCATTTTACATATGAAGATACCAAATTTCTAAGAGAGCTAAAGTTAATGG
>RCUC01156230.1:0-32237 GCA_003697995.1 Taxidea taxus jeffersonii
AGTAAAAATCACTAGGTTTGATTTTCTTGTTGTTCTTTTCTTATAAACTCTGGTTTTTGTGTGTGTGTGTGTGTGCGTGTGTTTTGTTTTTTTTTTTTTAGTGGATTATCAAACACTTTTACAGGAAAGTCAAACCATCACTGCCATGTGTCTGCATATGAAAAGTCTTTTCCTATTAAGCCTGTTCCAAGTCCATCTTGGAGTGGTTCATGTCGTCGAAACCTTTTGAGCCCCAAGAAAACGCAGAGGCGACATGTTAGTACAGCAGAAGAGGTAAGGAAAACCTGCAACAAAGACTGCTAAAGGTTAGAATCTTTCCCTGTACCTAGCCATTCGTTCCCTCTGATTTAGATGTTTATTAACCATTCCATTTACTTAATCCTTTCTGTGCTTTTTCTTTCTTAATATTTTGAGTGCTGTCATCTGTGCTAAAGAAATTAGAGATTTTAGCAGGACTTCATCATTTCTCTTACTGCTTTCAATTCTTGTTGAACAGCAGACTTAATTTTCAGTATTTTCTAAATTACTTCTCATACATCAAACTATCTCTGTTCTTTTGGATCCTTCCTCAACTTGTGTTTCTTGTGACAAAGCTGTTAACCTTGCTAGATTTGATAAAATACTGGCCCTTATTTCTTATTAGGACAGTTTTCCCTCACTATAAAAGGAAAATCAAGAAGCCAGCTAAATAATTTATGTCCCTTCATTAGGAGTAAGAAGATCTTTGAGATCATAGATATTCCCCCAAAGAAAAATTTTTGTTGACACTTTGGTTGTTATATGCATTCAGTAACCTAAAGGAAAAAAGATCAATTCTGTAAATATAATATGGCATATAATTTATGTGGCAGAGAATGTGCTCGTATCTGTTAAATATTTATTATGCATCTAGTCAGCTTTGGACTGCTTGCTATGAGGATACAAATAAATAGCAATACCTTACATTTATGTAGCCTATAGAGTTTCCAGTATGCTTTCCACATGTATTATTATTATGTTGAATCATTTTAATCTTGTGAAATAGGTAGAGATGAGGTAATACCCACATTTTAAACACATTAGGATAGTAAAGGTCAGAGGTCACACAGCTAGTAAATGGCCATCCTACAGCCCAGGTCTTTGGGAGTCTAGTCTGGTATGCTTCCTGTTATACAACACAGTGGTGTGTTTCCCGTTGGAGCTTACAGATTCAAGAGTCAAGAATACAGCATTTCGTGCTAAATAATTAGATAATTTCATAATGAAGATTTTTTAAGTGGCAAAACATGATTATTTATGACATGGTTAGGAAAATCCTATACATTCTGTTTGGTTTTATGTTAATCTGAAAAATTAAGCAGAGGGTGACAGAACTAGTAACTCATACTTAGTAGGGAAAGGGTAGAGAAGAAACTGGCAACAGTTGCCTTTGGTGATGAGAGCTGAGCAACAGTTATAAAAGAGATTTATCTTTCACTTTACTACTACTAAATTTAGTACCATGTATATGTTAGTTATTATATAAATATTTTTAGATTACTGGGGTTGTGCTTCTGCTGGAGCCTAGGCAGCCTGCAGGCTACAGAGAGACTTGTGGGGAAGAAGACAGCAGCAGTGTGGTGGCTGGATATTATCCTCCCAAGCCTCCTCTACCTCACATGGCTGCCGCTGAGATCATGGGATCCTTAAGATTATCTGTGTGTGTTGTAAGCCCACCATTCACCCACTAACCAAGCAGTCCTTTGAACCACTCAGCCCCTCCTCTTTTTCACTTCTACCTCCACCTGAGGACTTGGGCCAGCTGGATTATATTCAGCCCTCCCAGCCACAGGCTGGCCCACTATAGGACATGAAGCTGGAGTTCCCCTTTCTTCTACAGTGCCAAGAAAATGCCAAGGGTTGAACCTATCCCATACAACAAGAGATGCAGAAAATTTGCAGAAAAACTACCAGTTGTTTGTAGGTCTATATTCTGCCATGAAAAGCGACTCGCTTTTAGTACAGAAATACCACATCACCCATATAATACTAGTAAGACAAAATATAGGATCACACTTTATTAAACTAGAGCGTATTATGCTTAGCGAAATAAGTCAGTTGGAGAAAGACAACTATCACATGATCTCCCTGATAGGAGGAAGTGGAGATGCAACGGGGGTGGGGGTTAAGGTGGTAGGAAAAGAAAAAATGAAACAAGATGGGATCGGGAGGGAGACAAACCAAAAGAGACTCTTAATGTCATAAAACAAACTGAGGGGGGTGGGGGGGAGAGGGATTGGGAGAGGGTGGTGGGGTTACATTATATGTTTAAATAAAAAAGCTTAAAGAAAAACAAACAAAATACTTTATTAAATCAGTATCAACAGATTATTTAGATATTGAGTCTCAGATAGTATGGATAATCTAGATTAAAACATAATACCCCCGCCCTGGGAGTAAAGAGTTTACTGGTGGGAGCTCACGGGGTGGAGGAAAAGTTGTCTTCCATGGAAATACTGGGATCTCCAAGGGAGAAGCAGTTGCTTATGTTAAAGAAGGAAAGTTAAGTATTGATTTTACTGCTGGATTTATCACCTTCAGGCATCTAAATCTATAAAAATAACGTGATGTTGTTACCACTGCACTGTTCAGTCTTACAACAGGAGTTTAAAGGGAATATATAAAGAAGAATTTGGAAATATGTCAGTGGTGACTAGACCACCACTTGGGTAATGGCTGATTCAAGGACATCATTAAAGAATTGTACTATCAAATAGGGTAACCACTAGTCATATGCGCTACTTATATTAGTTCAGTTAAAATAAGATAAAGATTTAGTTTTTCAGTCACACTAGCCACATTTCAAGTACACATATTACTAGTGGCTACCATATCAGACATATTGCTAGTCGCTACCATATTGGACAGTATAGATATAGTATATCTCCAATATAACTAACACTGTTTAGAGGATATGGATTTCTGTTTGGGAAAGAGAAAATACTAGGGATTTTTAAAATGTAAAACAGTAAAAACTCAGTTTCTTTTCATATATATGTTGTTTCCAGGAATGCTTCTCTGCAACATATTGAGCAACATTTTAAAATGTTGGACTTCCTTAGTAGATGACACTGGTGTTTTAGTCTTTAAAAACAAAACAAAACAAACTTTACAATTTTGTTATAACCAAGAATTTTGGACTTAAAAACAGAAAGTTGTTGAACTATGCACTTTTGATAATTGAAATTTATGTATATTGCATAAAACTATTACTTAAAACAGAATCGAAGTTAGGAGATTTATGAAGTTGTTTGAGTAATTTATGTTGAAAGGTTTTACTGGTTTTCTAAGACTTATTTTGTGTTCTCTGTTAAATTTTTATAATTTTACAGACAGTTCAGTTTTATGATGGAGACTTAACAGAAGCATCTAAGTGCAAGAATCTGCCACATTTTTAAAAAAATAGAATTCAGCATCTTATTTACCTTTATATTGTTTTAAACTTTCCTTGGTCCTTTACTATGTTTAAAACATAACATTAGCCAATTTCTTTTACTTTAACATATTATCCAATTATTACTTCCTTTCCTCTTAATTTCCTAATTTGCTTATTCAGTAGAAATAGTTTAATAAGTAATGTATAGAGAAAGATATTTTCTTTTACTTTATAGTACCACATGCTCCAAAAAAGAATTGTGTTTCAAGTTTGAAGAGACTTACCTTTTTGCATTTTCTTTTGGTAAAGCCAAATGTTATATATGTTCTTTTGAGAGTTGCGGGACTATCTTTTCTTTGTCTGAAATAGCAGATAAATTCTTGTGTCCTTTAAATTATCATGTAGAACAGTGAAAAATTCTTAACCTTTTTTCTGTAATTTCTTTTTTAGACTATAGTTGAAACTGAAAGTATGAGGCTTCAAGAGACCTCAGATAATTATTTGGAATACAAATCCTGTTTATTTTATGGTGTCTAATGACTGTGAGGCTGTTCCTGTTTATTTTATGGTGTCTAATGACTATGAGGCTGTTCCAGTTTAGACAGAGGTTTTTCTTTGAAAAGATGGAGAAAATGATCTGTGGGTGACTTATGTGTGTTTAATTGATTTTAAAAAATCGGTTCATTACTTTGAATTAATCTAGATTTGTCATAATTTACTTTAGCTGAGTCAATGGCACATTGGTTCTTCGTGTTTTATTTAGAAGTATAAAAATTTATTCTTTCTTTTGTTCTTTCTTTTGTTCTTTCTTTCTTCATTTTAAAGATTATTTATTTATTTATCCAACAGACAGAGATCACAAGTAGGCAGAGAGGGAAGGGGAAGCAGGCTTCCTGCTGAGCATAGAGCCCAGTGTGGGGCTCCATCCCAGGACCCTGGGATCATGACCTGAGCTGAAGGCAGAAGCTTTAACGCACTGAGCCACCCAGGCACCCCTAAAAATTTATTCTAAGAAACTGTTTTGCTATGTGATGTGAGGGAGGAGAGAAGGGTTTTTAACTTTTTACAGTTGAAGTCTGTAGGGTACCACAGGCAAAGATCCTTTCTATGTCACTGTTCTCAGTGTGCTTGTGAAGTCTTCATGTGTTGGGGGTATTTCTTTACATTCCCTTGGTAGTCAAAGTAACCTCTTACACCAATTTCTCTGCTGTATTTTCCTCCCTATGATGTAATAATGTAGTAAAACCTTTTTAAAATTTAGTTTGGTAGGACAGTGGAAATGAACTACAATGATTGGTTAATTAAGAGTTAATTTCCATGACTCAGGTGGTATTACTCTTCTGATTTTCCTTCACTCCCTCCATTTTATCAATCCTGAAAACAACATACTGTTAACCCCATTGTATTGTGGATTATGAATTAGGTTATTTGGTGTAGTGGGAAGGTGGGATCAACTTTGGTGGGTGTTCAAAACTTTCATTCATTAAAGTGCCAGATAACACAGCTTTCCTGTATGTAAATCACTATGGAGTTGGCTGGCAGTCTCTTACAATCTTATAATCTGTAATGATGCTTCATTCTTTAGACTGTCTACTTAAAGAACCTTTATAACAGCAAATTTAGGTTTTAATAAACAGGGATTTATTTTAATTACAGCTTTAGAAAAAATTTTTTTAGATTTTTTTTATTATTATTCGAGACAGAGACAGAGAGCGCACAAGTAGGGGGAGAAGCAGAGGGAGAGGGAGAAGCAGACTCCCTGTTGAGCAGAGAGCCCAACATGGGGCTTGATCCCAGAACCTGGAGATCATGACCTGAGCTGAAGGCAGAGGCTTACCCATCTGAGCCACCCAGACGCCCCTTAATTACAGCTTTTAAATTTATCTTTCAGATACTCATGGCCTCCCCAGTACAATAGCCAAAACCTACAGATTTGGTGATTGGTAATAAAATATACCTGCTAACCATTATCACTTTTGTGCTCTCACTGAAGTGCCTGCCCAATACTGTAGACCATCTCTTCACACACACTAGGAAAAAGGACTGCTGTCATCTTAAATACAGTATTAATGTATAAGGGATAAAACAAAGGAGTTTATTTTCTTCATATAGAAAATTGCAATTTGTTTTTTCTCTTGGGTCTGTTTTTCCCCCAAATGCTTAACTAATTCTACCTTATTACTCATCTATTCAAATTTAAGGATAGGTCTTTTTCATAGGAGTTGTCATGCTTCACAGTTCAAGGTGAATCTTGTTAGGTCAGTAACATTATAGTGACAATGTGATTGACAGTCACTATGTAGCAAACAGTGAGCAAGAAGAAAAAACTTAATGTCTGTTTGCCTTTGCATATATAGTTGCTTAATTTCATTCTGCTTTTAACATTTATAATTGAATAAAATGCTTACGCACATTGAAATGTCATAGTGCAGGATGTAGCTAGCCCTGGCACAAAATATTAAAATGATTTCATGAAGATTGGTGGTTGTGTTAAACTGTATATAAGATTTTTTTTTAAAGTACCAGGGCATATTATTTGGTGAATGCAGCCCACTGCTTCTGGGGATCAGTATAGATAGATGTTTTCCTATGGTTGCAAGTCCATGTGTAATCTGGTTCTCTGCCAAGTAACCTCTCTTACTGCTCTGCTGATTCACACTGACGTCACTTTTCCTTTTTTATTTATTTGACAGAGACAATGAGAGACGGAACACAAGCAGGGGGAGTGGGAGAGGGAGAAGCAGGCTTCCCGCTGAGCAGGGAGCCAGATCCCAGGAGCCTGGTTAACGACTGAGCCTCCCAGGCGCCCCATTACTTCCTTTTCCTTGAACACATTAAGCACATACCTGTTTCAGGGCCTTTGCGTTTGCTATTCTTCTACCTGGAATAGTCTTTTATAAATTTCTATGACATACTTCTTACCTTGATACAGGTTTCTATTGAAATACCACCTTTATAAAGGGGTCTTACCTGTTCTTGCTCTTCCTCTCCATCACTTTCTATTCCATTTAATTTTTCATTCTATCTGACTAATCTTGTTTACTATTCCTTTTAACTATAATGTAAATTCCACAAGGACAGGAATTTTATTTTATTTTATTCAGTGCATTATCTCTAGTGAGTAGTGCTTAGTAGGTGTTCAGAGTCAATAATTAATTCAGTACTGAGGCTTAGGAAGAAGAATAAATATTGGAGATGGAAATCATCTCTGGAAAATACTTATACTCTTAAAAATTGGATAAAGTAGAAAACAGCAAGGTATCCCACTCTGATTTTGACTATTCTGGTTACTTCCTTGTAGCTTTTCTAGTAGATGTCAGGAATTGTAGGGTTTGTTGGAATCCTAATTGAGAGATCCTCAAATATTTTGTTTCTAGCATTCTATCAGTTGACTTAAAAGTGATTGCCTGCTGGCCTTCTGGTTTCATATCCTAGAGCCTGCCTGCATTGTTATTTACATATGTGCCCCATAATTTTCTACAATATACTGTCTGGTATTTATTTCATTTAACTCTTCTTATAATTTTCTAGAATATCCCTAAGGTTAATTCTTAATTATCTTGAGGGATTCTATCTGAACTTTGGCAGAACTTCTGGGAATCTAGATGCTACTTTGAAAAAAAATCTTCTTCACTGGTTGTGTCTAAGATTTCTTTCTTTCTTTCTTTCTTTCTTTTTTTTTTTATATAGACAGTCCAAGAAGAAGAAAGAGAGATTTACAGACAGCTGCTCCAGATGGTCACAGGGAAACAGTTTTCTGTAGCAAAACCCACCACACATTTTCCTTTACACCTGTGAGTCACAGAAACATATTTCAAATGAATTTAATTTTCATTTTATCATTTGATATTGAAACTATATTCTTCTCTTACTAGGTCTCGATGTCTTAGTTCCAGTAAGAATACTTTGAAAGACTCACTGTTTAAAAATGGAAACTCTTGTGCAGCTCAGATCATTGGCTCTGATACTTCATCATCTGGATCTGCCAGCATTTTAACTGCCCAGGAACAACTGTCCCACAGTGTGTATTCCTTATCGTCTTATGTCCCAGATGTTGTGGCATTTGGATCCAAAGATTCTGATCCTCTCCATCAACCCCAACATCACCACTCTCTTCTTCATCAGCCAGACAACTTACCAGCTTCAAATACACAATCAGAAGGTGAAATTGGTCTCGTATAACTATATTTTCAATCCTAATAGCCAGTTAACTGTTGATGGGATCCGTATGAATCATAGGCAAGGTTGTAATCTGAATGTAACATAACTAACATGTAAGAAACTTCAAATACATATAATTCAGTTAGCCTTACCACAAATAAGCTAAACCTGCAAATAACTTACTTTTTTCTTACATGCAGATGCAAATGATTTCATAAATTTTACTTAAAAGATTAACTTCCTGAGCGGAGTCTAGAGTCAGCACAGTCAGCCCAATTACTTCAGTACTTTCTCTGTCTCTAGTACTTTACAATGACCATTAAGTACTCTGAAGTTCTAAGAGTTTTGGAACATCAATTAAGTATTGAAGTAAAGGTCTTACCCAGATAATATTTTAAAAGCTGTATAATAAATTTATGCATTTTAGAATGGTCATCAGCAAATTTCAGAAACAAAAAGAGTTTTCTACCTAATTTTCAGCTAGCTGAAATATCCAGACTTTTTGCATCCAGTTAATGAAGGTTTTCTGTGATAATTTTGTTTGCTTAGTTTTCCTCTTCTGTAGGTATGTGTTGTGTATGTTAATGATAGTATGTATTTAGGTATATAACTTAAAACAAGGTTTAGGTTAAATGGTTAGACATTATGGATCTTTTGATAGATCATTCTCTAAGGCTCTTCCTTCCTTCCTCAGATTGTTTGATTTTTTTTTTTTAATCTTCCCTTTTAAATTCTTCGCTTTCTTAAAATTTCACTTGGGGATTAAAATTGTTGGTGACATCATTATATAGCTAATTGTATTCATGAAAACCTTTATAAAATTTTGTGAGGTGATTTACTGGGAACTACCATTAAAAAAAGCCTTTAACCTAAGACACATAAGTTATATGACAAAGGGTTAGATGCAACTAAACTGAAACAAATGTACTATAGTACATTGAAGTGTTTCCTTACTTTTCTTGTACCATTTAATAAATATTCTAAATGAGGTTCTAATCATTTTGATTAGGACATGATTCTCTAGAAGGACACAGTTGCTGTCTTTATCAACACTGAAAATAAATGATGAAATGATAGAATTCGTACTTTTTAGACTCTGCTACTTCTATAGCTGTTTCTTTCTACCTTCTGTTTCTCTTTCCCTCTTTCACCTTATTCAGTCTCATAGTAGTTAATGGACTAAATAAAAACTTTTGAGAAATATTGGCTTGTTCTTGTTCCCAGGAACAGAAAGAAGCAGCACAGGAATCAAGCAGAGCCTGGGAGTAGGAGATGAAGGCCCTATGTGCTTGTATTTTAGAACGACTGCTTTCTTTGTGAGGCAAGCTCTTCTCTAAGCCCTCTTTCTGGCTCAGTGAAAATGGGCCTGCCTTTCTCTCTCTCTTCCATCCTATCTTTGTCCTTATGCTGCATTATTTTTATGAAAATAGAATATAACAAAGTATGGGAACTTAGACTACAGGCATCTAGAGTATATAACTATGTAGGATTTTATTAATAATGATATGCTCTTGTGTTTCTTTTTTAGGATCAGACTCTGTGATTTTACTCAAAGTGAAAGATTCCCAGACTCCAGCTCCCAGGTAAGCTTTGGAAAAAGGATATTCTTGACATATTTTCTTTTTCTTCCCCTTACTCACAATTTCTTCACTAAGGGTTACATAATATAAAGGTCAAACTGCCTCAATTCAGACCTCTTGCCTGTGTTATTTGAATTATTTCAGTGACTTTCTAATTGGTCATCTTCCTCTGGCCTCATTGTTGCGCTTCATTCCATCTTCCATCATGGTCTCAAATCCACTCTTTGCCTGTTCTTTTCCATCTTCAATTCTGCAACCTGAGTGGTCTATTTAAAATGCATATCTGGTTATTCATTAAATTCTAATAGGAGTGGCTCTCAGACTAGAGTCAAGCCCAAACTCCATGGTATGGTATACAAAGCATTTCCTCCACACACCTCGCTTCCTGTCACATGTTCTTTCTTTTAACAAGTATTTATTGATCATTTACTGTGTGCCAGGTCCTAATACAGGCACTGGGGCTAACAGTAGTGAACAAAATGAAAGCTGTGCACTCAAGGAACTTACATTCTGGTTATAAGAAGTGTAAGGAAAGAAATGGGGGACAAATAGTGAATGAGTAGATAAACATTTATGTCTGGTAGTGGTAAATATTGTGAAGAAAAATAAAGGGGGGTAACTTATAGACTGGGGCACTGTTTATCTGGGTGGTCATGGCAAGTCTGATAAGGGACATTTGAGGGGAGACATGATGGAGGTGAGTGGAGGAGACATATGGGAAGATGGGACTCTTTCATGTGTTTATTACGTGCTGAACTATATGTGATATGTACTTACTTACCTTCATAGTCAGTGTTCCTTCTGGCTGGTATGTAGCCCCTACCTCAACTTGTCTATCTAAAGAAGCAGGAATCTCTTTATTATCTTTTAAATCTCAATTCAAATATGATCTTCTGTGTGATACTTGACTTTTATATGAAACTTTTTGCTTTGTAATTCAGTGGGTTACTACTTAAGATTGCAATTTCTTTGCCATTGCTGTTTCTGTGGCTTTAGCAAGTCAGTTGCTGGAATGATAATAGTATCAGTTTTCCATTGAGGAAGTTAGCAATAGTGAAACATTCTTTCTCATCTCAGTTTCTATACTTCTTCGCAGCTCTCCTATATGTCCTGAATTTTAGATATTTAAAGAAAAATTCTCTTATAGTTTCTCAAGGAGACTTTAGAGTTTGGAGTTCTTATTCTTTATACATTTTTCTTTTTTCTTGAGTCCCAGACCTGGGTTCTGATTTTGTCCAGGCATTGTGTAACTTTGGACAAGTTACTCTTCTGAACCTTAGTTTCCTTATCAATGAAAATGCCAGTATTAATACCTTACTATTTTTTGAATTGCTGTGAAGGTTAATTTACTCAAAAAGCACTTACAAAAGTGTTTTCACACATAGTACACAAAGTAGGTATTATTTCCTGGGAAAAAGTCGATCTCATGTAAAGAGTGCTTTTAGTTCTTCAATGGTTCTTTACTGGGTATACCTTTCTTTTATGGAAGATTTCTCTTGGTGATGCCTGAAGAATGAGATGGCGGGAGAAATGGTCTGTTGGGGAAGGCTGATTGACTAATGCTGTTTATCGCAGTTTGAGCCTGCTCTCCCAAGACTTGGTTGATTAGCTCTTTATTCTTAATCTCCCACCACTGCCTCTTGGTTAAGGTCTGTCGGTGAGAATCTGCCCTTATTTCCCAGAATATGCCATTCCCTTTCCTGTTTTTGTGCCATTGTACATGCTGATCCTAATCCCTGGAATTTCCTTTCTCTCCTTGTCCACTTGTTCTTGTTTTGCTTTGCAGAATCTGACTCAGGTGTTACTTTTTCTCAAGACATTTCTCTGACTTCTCCAGACAGCATAAGCCTTTTCTTCTAGTACTTCTATCCCTATGTCTGTTCAGTACTAATACCTTTGCACTAATCAACTAATGTTGATCACAACGCCTGGCATATGATGGGTACTTAGTAAATAAATCTTTGTTAAACATGCATATCCTAGAAAGCCTTAAATGCTCTCTTGAGTAGCTCAAGTATTCATTATCTCCCTGTTGGTTTAAGGCTTTGGTTTATTGAAGGGCACATTGCAAGAGTAGAAAACACAGCCTTCAAAATTGGGCAGACATAGTTTCTAATCCTGACTTCCAAAACAGATTATCCTTTGAACCTCAGTTTCCTTTTCTGTACACTACGAGGAATAATTCCTTATTACATATTATATTGAGGTTTAACTAGTATGAGAATTATCATGAGGCTTAACTACTATAAAACATCTAAAGCAGAATTTCACACAGAGCATTGAGTAGGTGCTCATAAATTGTTTTAGTTATTACTGTGTGCTTCAATCATATGAAAAATATTGTATAATCTTATTTTACATTCCTACACCACCAAATACCTTGATCCATTGAAGAGCAGTACTTTTTCCTTACATTATTCATTTATTCAATAAGCACTGAGTACCTGCTATGTGCCAAGCACATTCTTGGTGCAGAGGATATGGTAGTAAACACAAAACACAGAAATTCCTATTCTCATTAAGTTTATGGTCTAATAAGGAAGCAGACAAGCTTTAATAGCATGATACAATACCATGAAATTCTGGGCAATTCTTGTCACTTCTTTGTATTATGCAGTAAATGTGTTTTCATGTTCATTTGTTTTTAGTGTCACACACTAGGCCTCTCACAGTGCTACCACTGATCTCTGTGGCTTTCTATCTTGGTTGTTACATCAGTATTCACTCTGCCAAGGGTGTAGGCCACTACGTGTATGTTTTCCATTTATTAACTTCAGTGACAGTGGGGAGGCAATAGAATAGCATTTTCATTGCCAAACCCTAGCCTAAGGATGATTGGGAATACTGATTCTCAAAAGGTAGGCTAAGGAGCAAGGGATACACTCTTGAGTCCTTGTTCTTGCCTTCACTAAGACAGACTGTACCAATTGAAGAACTGACAGAGACTCTGATTTCCATATTTTACAAATCTGAAACTAAGACCCATGGAAATGAAGTGACTTTGTCAAAGTCACAAAGTGAATCAGGGACTGCTCCAGGAGATCCAGGTCTCTTAACTCCCAATTTGATGCTTTCCTCTGTTTGCTTGTTCTATGTATCTAAAAGTTTTCTTTGGAAAAGTGTTCACTCCTCTGTTTGTTTCTTTGAGAGATCCTTCAGTTAGGGATTGGCAAGGAGATGACAACATTTGAGAAGAGCAAGAGGCTCTAGGAAAGAGAACATGCCTGTGACTCTTCTGCGAAGCATTATTCATTTGGATTGTCACAAGAGCTGCATGGACTAGAACTGGTCGCTCATCTTTGGAGTGGAGTTGTATTGCTAATTTTCCACTTTGATTCATTGACTCACTAGCCATTTGATACGAATTCTTGTGTGGGTGGGGATTTTCAGTGTATGGTATGATTTGGTTGAAAATATTATGATTCAAGTAGACTGACAAGAAGAAGTCTGAGATTTGACTAAATCATTAATAAATCTGTTAATCTGAAGCATTTGGAAGGAGTAATGGTCTAGCTTAATATATTACCTTGACAAGTGATGTGCTCTTTCACATCGTTTTGGTCTCTCACGCAAGAGCCATGCTACAGTTAATTTCTCTGCCGAACTTTGGGTTCGGTAGTATGTGTGCAAATGACTTGTACTTGTATTCCTTTAGTTCCTAGTTGTAATTATTTTATGTAATTTAGGACTTTTTATTTATTGCATACATATAAAGCATTCTTGTAAATTATTTAAATGATTGGTTTTCTTGGTGATAATATTTGAATTTTCTTATAAGCCTCCTGCTCATTTGTCGTACTTTTTCCCCACCCATAGTCCTACTTTTTTTCAGGCAGAGCTGTGGATCAAAGAATTGTAAGTTGTTAATTTTGGTTGGTTAATTTCCTTCTCCATAACTTCTTTTCTAGTTAGAAGTAGTCAGTTAGCCAATCACCCTACCTATATTTAATCAGTTAAAGATTCTCTATTTAATATTTATTTATAAAACAACTTAAGTTGTTGGTTTTTAGAATCTATTGGGGTTGGGACATGTCTTTGCTTAGGTTTGTTAAATATGTAACAATTACTGAAATTAAATTGGATTGGAGAACTTTCAAAGTTAGGTATTACATAGAAAGGAAAAGAAATGCCCTTATTTTCACATTGATAAAACTAATTTATTGGATAATTCACATTTCTGGAGTTTGCAAAATTATTGAGTTTTTAGTCTCCATTTTCAGTAACTTTGAGTTACCTAAATCCCTGGCCTTATTAATTTTTTTAGAGGAAAAGAACTCATATTTTTTCTTTTGGATCATAAATATGTGAATTGAAACCTCAGTTATATCTTATATTATTTGCTCCTTTGGGATTCAATCTCATTTTTGGGTTTCTAGAATGAAGCTTCATTTTCCCCATAATCTTAGAAGTATGCTTTAAAAAAAGAGAGACTACACATTTGCAAATATCCACAAAAGTCACCTGTTCCCATTTAGCAAAAACTAATAATTTTCATCATTTCAATAAAAATAGGATAATTTTAATAACACTACCTGGTTTTACTTGTCTTAAAATGTAAGTGTAGTATAACGATAAGTTTAGTGTACAGATTTTAGGCTTTCTGTATGAGGGTTTTATATTTAGTGTTTGTTGTGCATTAACAATGTGCCTGATGCTAAGACAGTGGTCTGCATTTTCGTCCCATTCCTTTTCATTTCCTAGAACTAGTGTTTATGATTCTCGAGCACGGGAGAGATTGCGCCAGATTGAAGAGCAGAAAGCACTAGCATTACAGCTTCAAAACCAGGTAAACGAACAATTAGAGGTAAGGTTGTAGATAAATAGCATATCCAAGTTGAAACTAATTTAGAAGATTATCTGGATTTTGGATCAAAGCTATTGTAATCACAAAATGTTATGGTAGCATAACATTATATATGATTAGTGTATGTCCTTGGTCTCTCCAGCTGGTCCTGCTCAGTGTATGTAGACAAGTAGTAGTTTTCATTATCCTACTTACTCTAAAGTTCTTTTTTGTAGAGATTGCAGGAACAGGAACATTCAGTACATGATTCAGTAGAACTGCATCTTCGTGTACCACTTGAAAAGGAGATCCCTGTCACGATCACCCAAGAAACAGAAAAGAAAGGCCATAAATTAACTGATAGTGAAGATGAATTTCCTGAAATCACAGAGGTAAATTACATACTACAGATTCTTGTGCTAGCAAGTGTGTTTAAATAAAAATTCTTTGAATGAATTTCAAACGTAGAAGTAATAGAACACCTGGCATTTAAATTGTGTTGCATACCCCTGCTTTCATTTATTTGTATTACAATACCAATCTTGACTTTCTTTTTAAAGGATTATTGAAAATTGAGGAAAGAATTGTGGGTGGCTTTCACGACTTCAGTGAAAAAACATGGAATAAATTTGTGTTTTATTTTGTGTACATTATCACTTGTATGTGTACAGTAGTTTGACATCAAATAGTAGTAAGCTGAGGCTTATGGTTTTTTTTAAGTAGTAAAAAATCAGTATAAAAATTTGGAAAATATATAAAAGTCTTTGTACATTTTAAGATAATTTGTTCCTTAATCCATTCTTCTGTTGGAAAAACTATCCTATAGCTGGTAAGTATAACACATTTATTATAGTTGTGCTGAATTCCATAATTTACATTTAAAAAGTCCAATTTTTTTCTAGGAAAAGTGTCTGAAGACACTACCTTTATCCCCTTACTACCCTTTGGGAAATTGTATGGACCAAAGATATGAAATATAATTAGGTCTTCTTGTGGACTTAGAAAATCTGATAACGGAAGGTTATTTCAGACTTAGGAATAAAAAAAAAGAAGGGTCTGAAATTTTGTGCTGCAAATGAGAAGGGAGGACAAGTGGGATGAAAGGAAGTAACCCAGGAAATTACTGGAAGAAATAGAAACCAAACCAAAATGTTAGAAGTGAACAGTTGATTACTGATAAATATAGTCTGGGGATTATATGAGCTTTGGTGAGAAATCTAGTCTGTAGCCATATGGGCATCATCTCTGGTACCTCTTGGTTCCCTAGGAAATGGAGAAGGAAATAAAGAATGTATTTCGTAATGGGAACCAGGATGAAGTTCTGAGTGAAGCATTCCGCTTAACCATTACACGCAAAGATATTCAAACTCTAAACCATCTGAACTGGCTCAATGATGAGGTAATCTCACACCCGTTTTTATATTCAAATAGTGAACATTAAGTGGAAACTAAATCAAGGCATTATCTTTTCTCCAAGTGTGGTTCTCAGATGACCTACATAGAATTGGCTCTCCTATGTTTGTCTGTTCTCCTGAGTGAGTATGAGACTCTGTGGTGGAGAAATGCATTTTAAACAAGTACTTCAGCTGATTTTTTTTAATATACCTGTGAGTCTGAGAACTGCTGATTTACCTTATTGTGTGTGGGAGATCTAGGCACTGAGGGAGAGGACATTTGCTCTCACTCTTTTTAAGGCACCTACCCTGCAGTTCACATCTTCTGAGCAGATTTAATAGCTCTATGTTGCCATCATTTCCATCAGGGCTTCCATTTCTACTTCCTTTTTCATCTATCTGTACTTGTTCTGGGTCATCTAGGTTATGAGATTTAAGCTTTCTAAAATAGCCTGCATTTATATATGATGTTGAAAAAGCTATGTTATTAAACATACTGACATTGAAAAAGTTATATTATTAAATATTTGATGTACTGGGTTGAAAGAAAGCTATGGCCCTCAGCTCCTGCTAATAATTTTAAGTAGATTAATTACAGTCTTTAAACTATTCTGTCCCCGTTCTTAAACCTGGAGGAGACTGTTTTATTTCAGAAGGGTATTTTTCACAGCAAAGGAAGAGATGGGGTTGTGTTTTTTTTCTCTAAGTACTTGCTTCCTTTCTTAGGCCCAGCAGAAACATCCCTGCCTCATATTTTGGGTTACTCAAAACTTTACAGCTGTGGAAGATTTTTAGATACTCAGTATAATAAGCACTAGATATTCTAGATATCTATAATCTGGTCTTATATGCTTAGGATCTTCCAAATAATAATATTTGCTAACATCTATTGAGCATTTACATCATGTTAGGCACTATTGTGTTTTATATGTTCTATTCATTATAATAGTCACCACAAACCTTGGAAGTATATACTGTAGTTTAACCATTTCTATTTTATAGATGAAGAAACAAAGCATGGAAAGATTAAGAAACTTTCAAGGTTACATGGCCAGTAAGTAGCAGAGCCAGGATTTAGACCCAAGTGTTGGGTCTTATCTGTTATATTGTGCTGCCTCAGAATCCTAAATTGGATCCTGTCTTAGGGTTAGATGTGTAGAATTTGAGAGCCATATGCAATGCCCAGCATGTTGATTTTCTCTGGGGGCAGCTAGACTAGCTCCATTCTCTTTGCCCCAATCAGTTTCTAAAATAACAGATTTCATGGGTGCCTGGGTGGCTCAGCCAGTTAAGTGGCTATCTTTGGCTTAGGTCATGATCTCATGGTTCTGTGATCAAGCCCTGCATCAGGGTCCCTGCTCAGCGGGGAGCCTGCTTCCTCTCCCTCTGCTGCTCCCCCTGCTTGTGCTCTCTCACTCTCTATCAAATAAATAAATAAAATCTTTTAAAAATAAAGATTTCAGAAGTTCATTATTCCCTGAATAATATATTTGACCAAGAATGGTAAGGAAGGTATGGTTTGATACTGTCTTGCTTTAAGGGAAAGCCTCTTGCTTCTTTTGGCTCAAAATAATGATAGTAGAATATTGAGTCACATAACAGGGGAAAAAAAAGAGTTCACCAGATAAAACGGCAAAGTGGAAATCAAGGACTGTCAGAAGTATCCATCAATTAAATATTTTTTATTTGAAGACATTAATCTGTAGTTTCCTGCCAGTTTCTGCCTGCCATTGCCAAATGGAAAGGGATCAGTTATTCTATAGGGATTGTAGCTCATTTTTGTAAATTATGCAAAGCCTCCTAGAGGGCAGCAATGAGTAGGATATGAGCTGAGTCCCTGCTGTTTACCACGGCAGTTACCTCTCGGTGAGATCCCTTACAGAGGCAGCATTCATCAGGACATGTTTTCTATTCCCTCGGCCCATCAAAGGTTGGATTTTTAGCAAGCAAAGTTCATGGAAATTACATTATTTAGAAAAGTAGAGGAGAAGGAAAGATTCCTTTTCTACTTTATCTCTATGACACCTACCTATAACTTTTGTGGGGAGTGCTTGTATTCTGAGTTCAGAATGCTAAGCTTGAAAGCAGGTACCAGTTGACATGTCTGTGATGATGGTAACTATTTTGGAAAGCACCATTTTCAAAGTACAATACTTCTCAGGCTTTCAAAGTTACTGTCCGTGAGAAGCTAACATTCTGATGAGGAATTAGTAGATATCCTCAAGTATTCATATTCATTTAAAAATAATTCTTTTTCTCAGTCGTGAATTCTGAGTCATCTTTTGCAAGTAATTTGTGCTCTCTTCAATCCTGTTCTTCCCTCAAATAGATATTTTGATTAATAGCCATTTCTTTTCTTTCTGTATATCCTATCAGTTTTACAGGCTGCTTTTAAATCTTTCTCCAAAATAAGGTGACTTGGCATATTATTCTTACCATTTTATAGACAAGAAATACAAGATCCTTGCGATGCCTGGGTGGCTCAGTCGGTTAAGCTGCTGCCTTCGGCTTGGTTCATGATCTCAGGGTCCTGGGATTGAGTACCGCATCCAGCTCCTTGCTCAGTGGGGAGCCTGCTTCTCTCTCTGCCTCTGCCTGCCACTCAGCCTCCTTGAGTGCATGCACTCTCTCTCTCTCTGACAATAAATAAATAAAATCTAAAAAAAAAAGAAATACAAAATCCTGAAAATGAAAAGGATCAGATTTAGTTTATAAAAATCAGAAGTCCTGTATTTAGAATATGTGCAGAAAGCCACTAGACTACCCTTTCTCTGGTCGCTTTCCTAAAAGAGTAGGCTACATTGCTTGTATAAAATAGGCTTTCAAACATAGGTTTTCATGAATGGATTATGTACAGATGAATAAATTCTGTGTAGCTTTAAAGGACTAATAATTGATTGATAGGACTTTTTTTTAAAAGTGTAAAGTCTTTTTTTTTTAAGATTTTATTTATTTGTCAGAGAGAGAGAGTACAAGTAGGCAGAGAGGCAGGCAGAGAGAGAGGGGGAAGCAGGCTCCCCACTGAGCAGAGAGCCCAATACGGGGCTCAATCCCAGAACCCTGAGATCATGACCTGAGCTGAAGGCAGAGGCTTAACCTACTGAGCCACCCAGGCGCCCAGAACTGACATCTTTAACTTACTGTAAGAAAATGAAACTTCTCAGAAATGGAATGTAGAAATTGGCTGTCTTTGTAAAGAATACAAAAGGTGGCTGGAAGGCTGAGAAGACCAGAGACATTCTAGATGGCAATTTCTGTACTAGGTCTGGTGATTAATAGTTAATAGAAATAGCTAATTAAGGGAAGGAGGTCAGGGTTAAAGAGAGGAGGAATTAGTTGCAAAAGTAGATTGAAAATCATAATCAAGAAGCAAAAAAGAAATATTTTTAAATGGATGTCAGCACTAAAAATTATTTATTAATTCCTGGTGATTACATTAGATAACTTCTGTGATCCAGTGGCTTGATGATTCTGCTTTATGGCATGACAATTCTACTTCTTAGAGAACCTAAGTATTGTTTTATAAGGCACCAGATAAATTTTAAAATATATGGAAATTACTTAAGCATACAAGTGAGTGGATATGACTTCTGTTTCTGGTCATAATAGAATAAGATAGATCAGGTTTGCCTTTTCAGCTTAACCAGAAAACTAACCAAAACATGAAACAAAAATTTTCAGACAGTGGATAACAGAGATCCCTGAGAGAAGGAAAATGAAAGGGATGAGCTGATGATTTCCCCACCTCACTAGGGTGGTATGTTGAGGGTAGAGAGCTGGTAACACGTAGCAGTGCCTGACAGCCTTGCTCAGTGGAGGAGACATGGTTCAGAGTTCAGGGAGGTGAAGGGGACTAAGATTTGTGAGGTAAAATACTGAAGGGGAGGTTGCTGCACAAAGAGAAAGCTTCAGAGATGTGAAGCTCCTCCTCCCCCAAATCTTTGAGCACCAGTCTGTACATAGATTGGAAGAAACTACCAGAGGCTGGGGAAAGAACCACCAGGAAGAAGGAATCAGAACAAAGCTCAGAGCTAACATAAGTGCTTAGAATAGTTCATATTCCAACCAGTTAAGAATGGAAAAATCATGTGGCAATGAATAGAGGCCTCAAAAGGACATTACCTCAGGAGTGGGGCCAAACTGGCACTGGAATAAAGGCCACTCTGGACCTGTGGTAGCAAAGTTAAATACGAATCTTGAAAGCTTGAAACTGATTCACGTGACTTAACTGTATCACAGAACAAAAGGCCAAAGATATTTAAAGGGATACAAATATATTCTAGTAACAACAAAACCCAAAAAACATGAAACCACAGTGTCCAGCTTCCATTCAGATATTACCAGGCATGCAAGGTGGAAGGAAAATGCAACTTATAACCAGGGAAAAAAACAGAAATACTCAGAAATGACGAAATGACAGAACTAGCATACATTGGCAGGATATTAAAACGGATATTACAAACACATTCTATATGTTCAGGAATTTAGAGGAAAATTGACATTATGATGAGAAAAATGGAAAATGTAAAAGAAGACCCAAATTGAACTAAGGAATGAAAAATACAGTTTCTGAAATAAAAATATATGAGGTAGGATTAAGAGTATATTGGACACTACAGAGGAAAAAACTAGTGAACTAGAAGATATAGCAGTAGGAACCATCCACATAAACAGAAAAAAGGCTGAAGAAAGATGAATATATGTGAGCTGTGGGACAATATCAAGCATTCTGAGTGTGTAATGAGTCTTAGAAGGAAAAGTGAAGTGTAAGTGGTATCAAAAAAAGTTTGAAGAAAATAATGGTAGATTTTTCCAAATTTGTAAACTTAGACTGACAGATCCAAGAAATTCAGCATACCCTAAATAGAAGAGACACCATACTAAAAAGTATAATAAGTTGCTGAAAATCAGTGATAAAAGCAACCAGAGTAAAACAGACATGTTACGTACTAGAGGAATACAAGACAGAAGACAGAAGTACATGTAGGCATGAAGACAGTGTAGCTACATTTTTAAGGTACTGAAAGAAAAAAAAAATTGTCGATTTATATTCTATATGCAACAAATATATCTTTCAAAAAAATACTTTTTTTCAGACAAATGCTGAGAGAATGCACCACCAGCAGACCTGTATTATAAGAAATACTAAAGGATATTCTTCAGGCAGAAGGAAACTATGAGGTGGAAATTTCAGTCTATATAAAGGAATGAAAAGCAGTGGAAATGCTCTGATTTTTTTAATATCTCTGTAAGACAGTTGACTAGTTAAAGCAGAAACATTGTGGGATTTATAATTAAAATATATTAAATTTTTGTAAAATATATTACATTTTGTGTTTTGTCATAACACAAAAGCAGGGAAGAAGAAGTACATACTACTCTAAGATTTTTACACAGTACATGAAGTGATATAATGTTATATGAAGATAGACTGTCATAAGGTAAAGACCTATATTATAAACCCTGGAGCAACCACTAAAAAATAAAAATTTTTAAAAAAGAGGGTACAGTTAATAGGCAAATAATGAAGATAAAATGGGGAAAAAAATAACCCAAAGGAAGGCAGGAAAAGAAGAAAAAGGAGAGAACAGATAGGACAAATAGAAAAAAAGAGCATGATGGTAGATTTAAACTCATTGATATCAGTAATCACATTAAATGTAAACGATCTAACCCAGCATGCCCAATAGAAATATAATGTGAACCACATAGGTAATTTTTTAAAAAGATTTTATTTATTTATTTGACAGAGATCACAAATAGGCAGAGAGGCAGACAGAGAGAGAGAGAGAGAGGAGGAAGCAGGCTCCCCGCAGAGCAGACAGCCCGATGTGGGGCTCGATCCCAGGACCCTGGCATCATGACCTGAGCCGAAGGCAGAGGCTTTAACCCACTGAGCCACCCAGGTGCCCCCACATAGGTAATCTTAAATTTTCTAGTAGTCACATTGAGAAAAGTGAAAAGAAACAGGTAAAATTAATTTTTTTTTTAAATTTATCTTTTTGAGAGAGAAGGCATAAGCCAGGGGTGGGGGAGTAGCAGAGGGAGAAGGAGAAACAGATTCCGCACTGAGCAGGGAGCCTGACATGGGGCTCAATGCTAGGACCCTGGGATCACGACCTGAGCCGAAGGCAGACACTTAACTGACTGAGCCACCCAGGCACCCCAGTAAAATTAATTCTAATAATATATTTTACTGAACACCATATATATAAAATGTGTCATTTTGGCATGTAATAAATACTAAAATTTTATTAAAGAGCTATCTTTCCTTTAAAGTGTAGTGCACATTTTCTACTTACAGCATATTTATGTTTATAGCAGTTTGGATTAGTCATTTTTCAGGTGCTCAGTAGTCACATTCAACTAGTGGCTGCCATACTAGAAAGTATAGATTAAACATCCAGTTAAAAGGCAGAGCTTGTCAGATTGGGTAAGAAAAGATCTGTTTATAAAAAAACCATTTTATTTTATTTATTTGTTTATTAGAAATTTCCTGGGGTTATTGGTTTTTTTGTTTTGTTTTGTTTGTAATCTCTACACCCAACATGGGGCTCAGACTCATGACCCTGAGATCAAGAGTTGCATGTTCTTCTGACTGAGCCAGCCTGGCTCCCCAAGAAACCCATTTTAGATGTGAAGACACAGATAGATTAAAAGTAAATGGATAGAAAAAAATATGCTATGCAAAAACTAATCAAGAGAAAGATGAAGTAACTATATTAATATCATACCAAGTATATTTCAGAGCAAAGAATATTACCAGTGACAAACATTTTAAAAGGGATAAGTTCTTCAAGTGGACTTAACCTAGATATGAACACACCTAGTAAGAGAAATTCAAAATATATGAAGCAAAACTTATGAAACTGAAAGGAGAAATAGACAAACATATAGTTATTATTGGAGGTTTCAACACCTTTCTCAATAATCAGTGAGAGAAATAGAAAGTTATTAAGGATGTAGAAAGCCAGATTAGGTAGATGGATCCCATGTACCCAAATGATTGTGGGCAGGAAACGCTTCCTCTTCTAGACAACACTAAATGTGCCCTATCCCATGTGGAGAAACAGGATGATACTGCACTTCCAGTCTCTCCATTTTCCCTCCAGGACTCTGTCCTTCCTGTCATCCCTTACTAGTAATTTACTTGGATGAATTGGGAAAATAACAAGCAGACATGTCTTTTTTTTTTCTGGTTTTATTTTGCAAACCCTTGTTAATTATTGTAGTTGCTTCCAAAATGCAAAAGCATTAGACTGTTGGAACACTGTATTTCTGACTTTTTCCTGGCTAGGGGGAACACCGTAAGGAAAAGACTAATACTATGTGGGGAGTGAGGGAATGCAGGAGGAAATAAGGTGGAATCTATATAGCAGACTGACTACACTGATGACCAAGCTAACAAGGCAGACCAGTTACCTATTTTGCAAGTCTCATCCCTGAAAAGAAAGAGGTATCTTTCAGCTATTTTACATCACAGTAGCCTTGTGTATAGAGAAAGTATTCTTACTTGATTGATAGTGGGGAAGTAAGAAGTAAGACTTAATAAGGGGTATACCGGGGTCATCTGATTTTTATTGTGGAATCAGCATCTGAAATCAGAGCACATAACTCTGTCTAGCATTCTTTCATAACAGAAGTGGAAATGGGGAATTGGTAGTTGTCATAACTTTCTGGTTATTTCCAAGGAGCCATTAAATTTAAGTACTGCTCAGTGAAGAGAGGAAACAGCTTACAGAACATTAAGACCAACTAGACAAGCCTAGCACAAGGAATAAGTTTGCCTTAGGGAGTAAAAACTGATTCCATAAGTGGGGGGGAACCCTAGGCAAAATGGGATAAATTAGTTAAGTGAATATGATATGTCTATCATATGCAGTGTACTCTTACATATAGAATAAAATGATCAGAATGGAAATTTGAGTGTTTCTAATGTGACTCACTGGTAGATTCCACATCATTATAGTTACTTCTTAAAGTGTTTCTTTTTTTTTTTTAATTTAAGCTTTATTTAAACATACAATGTAACCCCACCACCCTCTCCCAACCCCTCTCCCCCCCACTTAAAGTGTTTCTTTAATAGAACTAGTCCTTTGGATAAAACAGGGATTTATGCAGGGCCACGGAGAATTGTAATTACAGTTGTCACAACTCCATAAAAATAAGTGTTGCCTGCCTGTCTTTCTAAAATTTAGCAGTGATTCTAATAATTCATTACTTGAATTTCCATGGGAGAAGAATCCTGGGTATGTGTTCACAGTGAGAAATGCAATACACAGAGCTTACCTGAAGTCTACAGTCTATATTTGTGGTCAGAAGGGGTAGATTTAATTTAAAAATCAGAACAGGGAGGTCAAAGTGAGAACATAGAGAAGTAAAACAGGAAAAATGGCTTTTTCCCCACCGAAGCTTGTCTTAGTTTCTACTTAGGAACACTGTTATACCCACAACTTTCAGAACATTTTTTCCCCAGAGCCAATTAGAAAGGTTCAAGGGTGCCTAGGTGGCTCAGTCGGTTAAGCGTCTGTTTCTTTTTTTTTTTTTAAAGATTTTATTTATTTGACAGATCACAAGTAGGCAGAGAGGCAGGCAGAGAGAGAGGGGAAACAGGTTCCCCGCTGAGCAGAGAGCCTGACGTGGGGCTCGATCCCAGGACCCTGGGATCATGACCTGAGCCGAAGGCAGAGGCTTTAACCACTGAGCCACCCAGGCACCCCAAGTGTCTGATTCTTGGTTACAGCTCAGGTCTGCGATCTCAGGGCTCTGAGATCGAGTAGCAGCATCAGACGCCACACTCAGCAAGGAGTCTGGTGAAGATTCTCTCTGCCCTTCCCCCCATTTGTGTGCACGCTCTTCTCTTTCTCTCTCTTTCTCTCAAATAAAAATAAATCTTAAAAAAAAAAAAAAAAAAGAAAGGTCCAGAGTGTAAAATTGGGAAGGGTTAAAACTTAACATTTTACTGTCAGTGGGGTATTTTACTTCTAAAAGGATGAGAAAACAATAGTTTGGCTGGTTTAGTGGGTGAGAAGGAAGATATAGATAGCAGTGGTCATTTATGTCATTGTGGTAACATACAGGAAAGGGATTGAGTCCTTAGTTTAAAAACATTGTAGGCTTTTCTTTTAAAGAGAAAGTTTTCCAGCTTCAGCCTGGCAGCTCTTCAGATAAAATCACAAAGGAACAAGACACTATAAACAACAGTCCCATCCCGCCCCCCAGAAAGCCCTGCATAGACAAGCAGGCGCTCATGGCCAAGGCTGTGAAGGCAGCAGGAAGGGCAGCTCCTGAGGCACTGGAGCTGTGGCAAGCAGACAGACAAGTGTGGGCCCCAGAAGGAGGGACAGGTGGACCAACACTGGCAATTGTCCCCAGATGCTGGTGTATTGGCAAGACAAACAGTAGCACAGTGATGATTGACTACTTTTAGCCCCCTATTTGAAGGAGTATTCAAGATTTTTTTGGAGCTAATAGAGTCTTGTGTGCAGAAGGGCTCTCCCCATGGGAGGAGAGGGACCCTTGTCTTCACAAAATATAAGCAAATTACTATCACTGCTTCTCTTTCATCTTAATTACTGTGATGCCTTCTCTCATTTCTTTTTCCTTCATCTTCAGCTGTCCTCTGTGAGATGACATGTAGGATTCTTTTTGTTCTCTAACTCCTAGCTTGTTTTTTTTGGTAGAACTGTGTCTTGGCAGAACTATGGTAATTTTCCTCATTTGGACAGAGTAATAGCTGCAAAACTGAGGAAACTGGGATTTCAGTCCTGCCTCAGATGTCAGATTATACATCCTCAGCTAATGGGGAGGACACTGAGGCCACCAAGCTCCCTCCTACTGGGATATAGGGGAAATGAAAAAGAGCCCAGACCACTCCTTAGAGCTAATTAATAAGCTGACTTTGGAGGAGGCCATTTCCCTGGCAGTGGAGAAACCATGGTTGGAGGCAGAACTAAAGCAATGGAAGAGGGGTTCTCAAAGGAAATGGATAATGTGCATCCTGATCATTAGGACTCCGTTCTTCTTAAGCTGGGTTGGTCTTTAGCTTTATAGTCCACACTCTCAAAATAAAGACACAAAAATAAGAAACCAAACAACCCAGGCTGTGTAAGTCTAACTTCATTGGCTTCTGGAACTCTTTCCTCCTAAAACATAGGAAAATCATGGGTAGCATGATACTCATTTATGTCATCCTTTTATACTTCAGGATAATGACCTCAAAGGTGATGCCTCTCTGAAGGGCACCTAAAGGAGATATGTCTCCATAGCTTTCATGTGCTTGGCTGTCTTTATCTCTCTGCCTCTCTACTTTCTCTTGAGTCTGTTTTGCCTTTTCTAGTACATGACTTTTGTCTGCCCCATGGAAGGTTTGGCTTACAGTGACTGATAGGTCATCTGCCTGTTCACTTCACCCCTTGGATTAAAGGTTTTAGCCTCATAACATGGCTAATATTGTGGGAAGAGCAGAATACTGGAGGAATCAATCCCTTTTTGCTGATTTTCTCTCTCTAGAGCATGTAGTTTTATAGCCTAGAAATCTCTGCTTGTTGGGCAGGTCTTCCTGCACTCCTGGCTGCCTTTCACAAGTCTAAAATCATCCTTTGGCACCATTATCCTTGGGGTCAGAGTTAGATTGAAAAGCTCAGTTTGAGAAACCTGCAACCATAATTATGTTTTGATTCATTATTATTATTTAAAATAACTGAGCTCCAGGTATCTGCTGAACATCACACTAGGCAGAGGATCAGCGGCAGCATAAGTCCTCTGGACCTGCTGGGCCTGTTGCTTGGTCTTCAGAGATGCAGGCAGAACAGTGTCTTTCTTCAGTCCTAGTCTTCCCCTTCACCCCCACCCTCAGAGCTTTGCTTCATGGCGAGTGTGGTTTCCCTGCAGCTGCCGAGGCATCCTCATCTATAGGCCCTTTCTCTAGTCTAGACCGTGTTTCGGTGTGTTCCTGGCAGTGTTCCCTGCTGCCTACCCAGTATGTAGTTGCCTACTGTTGAGCAGTAGCTCACTGCTCTGGCATCCTAGTGTGTAAATATTTGTCAAAGAACAGGGGCGTTTTCCCATTCCCCAAAAAGCATTCTGAAAAATGCCTGTTTTCTTAGTCATATTTCCAAGATGTGCATCAGTTAGCCCATTCATTCCTTGCAGTTGACAGACACTGGCCTGGCCTCAGCTGGCCACATAAAGTAAGTATGCAGTAACTTCCGGCCCAGTAACTTTCAGGCTTTAGTACCAAGGAGTTCTGGACCTAAAGGGACCATAGTCAATAGGCACTATTAGAGAATATACTGTTTTGTTAACAGAAAGAATCCTGTATCTTCCATATCAAGCATTTAAATTTCTTGAACTCATGCTTGATATTGGAGGCCTATATGGAATCAACAAAAATGAGAAAGCTAACCATACAGATTCTGGAGGAAAACTTGACTCTTCTTGTTTGTGTCTGGACTTTTAGGTCTCATGTAATGTAGGTTTTTTATATGATATCCATGTCTGCCTCTGCAAAGGTGACAGTGCCAAGCAACTAGGCAGTTGAAAGGTGTTTTTTCTAGTACAGTTGATGGTTTATCCTGTCACTCTGTTCTGCTTGAGACCAGATCCAGTCATCTCTGCAAGCCGACTTCCTAGGCTGAAAAGGCAGTCTTCATTTGTGGAACAGTTTTCGGTCTGTGCCAATCCAGGTGACCCATATCTAAGGACAGAACTGTTGGTCTTCACTTTATTACACGAGACTGTGAGCTCAGAATTTATTTAAGTTGCTCACCCAGTCCCAGTAGAATAAAATACCTCTAATGTGTCTTATCAAACTACTTGACTCCTTCCTTTCCTTTTCTCTGAGTCTCACCTTCTAGCACCCCTTCCTCCTTCTCCTCATTTTTGGGCCTAATCCTCAGTCTTCTACAGATCAGACTAGCATGGCCTATATGGATCCTCAACCCCATAAGATATCTGTAGATCTGTATAGCTATAGCTCAGCTCTCTGAAATTTGATGTAGCGGCATGAGGCTTTGGGGTGTTGAAGTCTTAATTGATAAGGAAACAGTAACCATGCTGTGCAACACAGCAACTGCTTTTCCTTCATAGAACACAACTCTTTTGAAAGGACTGAGTATCTGTTTTAATGTATTTAATTTCTTCCCACAGATAATCAATTTCTACATGAATATGTTGATGGAGCGAAGTAAAGAGAAGGGATTGCCAAGTGTGCATGCATTTAATACTTTTTTTTTCACTAAGTTAAAAACGGCTGGTTATCAGGCAGTGAAACGTTGGACAAAGAAAGTGGATGTATTTTCTGTTGATATCCTTTTGGTGCCCATTCACCTAGGAGTGCACTGGTGTCTTGCTGTGAGTACCTCTCTTACTTTTAATCAAATTTAAAGGAAATCTACAGAATTATAGAACATACAGAGTAGTGAATATTAATTCTACATCTTTTTGTTGCCTAAAAATTGGATAGATTAGTGAACTTCCTGTCAAGAGTGAGAAATACTTAGACTTTGAAGAAGGTTGTGGGATTTCCTTTTCTGGAAATATTTAAAAGGGAGTTGTAAGGCTAAACATTCTCAAGACAAGGCATAGGGTGAAAAAGTGACTTCTTAATGATACTGCCAACTCAGATTCTGTGACGTACTTTCTGCCCAATTATGACTTGCCTTGCATACCTGATAGTTTAATATTTTTTATGATTCTGAGAACATAGATACATTTGTTTAATATATTAATAAAAATACAAAAGTTATCTCACAATCTATTTTGAAATACATTTGCAAACTTAAAGCTAAAGAGAAATTCTCCACATAAAAAAACAAACCGCTGACTATTTTACCATCTTTCTGAAACCCTCTGGAAATGATCTCATTCATCTTACAGTTTCTGAAGAGTATGTGTGTCTTCACTGTTGCCCACATGGCAGATGGAGAACCTAAGTACTAGAAAAAGATTTCAGGGCCATTAATGAGGCCACAACAGTGTTATGTAAATAATCCCCATTCCCTCTGCAGTTTAAGCATGGTATAATGCAAAATATCAGTCAGACTTGACTTGTCATGATTTCACAGGAAATCTGGCAAAAGATTCCAAGTTCCAGGGAAGTGAAAGCTGAGAGACTATTTTTCTTATTTTATGAACACACAGAATTTTTTTTATCCCCAGGTTGTGGACTTTCGAAAGAAGAATATTACTTATTATGACTCTATGGGTGGGATAAACAATGAAGCCTGCAGAATCCTCCTGTAAGTAGGGAGTTGAGAACAAAAGAGTTTGTTGTTGGGCATATGTTGAGTTTTTCCTACTGTTGATGTCAGTTCTTTGATACCTTTAGTGGAGCAATTATGATTAATAAAGGAAATCGTCACATTGAGTAAGAATGGATATTTTATGTCTGAGTAAGTAAAGTTTAATAATAATATAATAATACCAGAAAGATGCCCTTATGGGGACAACTGTTGTCCCAGTGCACTAAAATAACGAAGAGTCAACGTAGAAACTACTTAGAAGTCATCTAATCCAACCTGCTAATTTTTCAGTTGAAGAAACCAAGACCCACGGAGGTGACTTTGATATGCTCAGGTCCTACTAGTTAGTGGCTCAGCTGGGAACCAGAAGGCAGATCTCTTTACCCATCTGTTTGTCTTTCCAAAATGCCTATTCCTTACTGTACCACTCTACCACTCTGGTGGCCAAGAGGAGGTAGGTTCCAGAAGGGTGAACAGTTTGCACTTAAGAAGAGTGCTCTGTATGAGGTATGCACTCATCAAATTATGATTTGGATTGAATTTTCACACAGGAGAGTCAAGACTATAAATAGTAAGTAACTGCCTTGATATTGCTAAAGAAACCTTCTCCCATGAGGTCAAATTCTAAAGGACCATATAAACCAAGGAAAAGAATCGAAACTCATTCCTCAGGAGGAACGATAGGTAGAAGGAACTGTATTCCTCCTGGGTATAAGAGGCAGAGATCCTGTTTCCCTTGAGTTGTCAGAGTAGGTATGAATTTTGGAGCTGCAGGGGAAGCTTAACCATCCAAAGATTCCCTGCCCAGCATTATATACTGTTTTCCTCAGAAGTGCAGTTGAAAACCCTTCCTAAGGATTGTGAACCTCATTCTTAGGGTGGCAACTATCACCAGTGCCCCACAGCTCATCTTCTCTCCCAATACCTTTAGGCAATACCTGAAGCAAGAAAGCATTGACAAGAAAAGGAAAGAGTTTGACACCAATGGCTGGCAACTCTTCAGCAAGAAAAGCCAGGTACATTTCATCTCATCAGGTGGAAATCCTGAGATTAGGGTACTTGGGAAGGATAGGATTTTATTGCTTGGTTCACAAGGACCTTCTATCTTAGTGTCTAGCCGGACTTCAGCTTGGTTGTTTGGTTCCTCAGAGAAGTTAGAGTAAGCTCTGTCTGTGGGAAAACTGGTCATGTGTTTCTTATGTAGAACTAGGTTTTTTGAATGCCCAGCTGTTTTACTGAGCTTTTCACTGCTGTGGGAAATGGCTGCTGATTGTCCCTTGTGGGAGGGACTTATCTGTACATCCTTAGGTGTCATGAAAACCTAAAATAGTCTCCTGTGTGGTTGATATGAAGATGAATATTAATATGAAGACCTGACTGAGATGCTGTATTCTTTTTTTTCTCCAAGCTTGTGTCGTTCTGGGTGAGGGACTTAGGGTCACCTCTTCAGAATTCAGGGAAACCTGTAACATTTATATCCTTCAGTTCTTATTTATAATCTAATATGAAGGAAAGAAGCTTGGAAAGATGTCAGCTTTTTGTTGTTTTTGATCTTTCAGGAAATTCCACAGCAGATGAATGGAAGCGACTGTGGCATGTTTGCTTGCAAATATGCTGACTGCATTACCAAAGACAGACCAATCAACTTCACACAGGTGAGCTGAGCCATCAGCAAGGAGCCCTGTGACTACCCTGTCTCTAGGCTGCCCGATAGATGTTTTTCCCCTCCATCTGCTCTGCCTAGTGGACTCTGCCTATGGTTCATCACACTGGTGGTTACCGTGCAGACCACATCACAAGAAAAAGAAGGATAGTGGTAGACTACATGCTGGGTTCCCTTATATCACATGCTGTAGTCAAGGAATGCTGATTATTAGCAGAGCCTTCTTCTCTGCCCCTTTCCCTCACCTACCTCAAATCCTGTAAGAAATAGCGAACTGGGACCAGAGCAAGCTTTCTTCATTTTCTCTTCATCTGGTTGGCAGTCAGGTTCTGGAACAGGCCACACCTTATGTACTCCTAGCACAATTTGCCCTGCTGCCCCCTCCCCTGCCCCTCCCTTGATGCAGCTGATCAGTCTTCTCTTAGTTCGTGATTGTTTATTTCTGTCCATGTTGTCCTTCAGAGACCAAAGTGGATTGAAACTGGAGATTATGGTTTGTGTCCTCACTTTAAATTAATGGGTTTACCAGACTTTTCCACCATAGCCCTTGTGTGGAGCTGACGCTTGCAGTTCCATAACTCTTCCCCTAAAAAGTAAGTTTTTGATTTTCAAGGCTTAGATCTCCTGTCATCTGAAAAGCTCAACATATAGGACATGATAGACACCATCCTCAAAATTCTTGGAGACATTTGGGTGTAGCCTGGGGACTACTGGTGATGCCCAATAAAATTTGTAAGGCCACAATAAGAGAAAATAGCAGTAGGGATAGCAATAGAAAACAATGGGAAAAAATTACATGTAATCAAGAATTGAGCAGTTTGAAAGACCAGAAATGCAACTGAGCTATTTCAATTGAAACCCTGAGAAGGAAAGGACTCTTGGGTCTGGATAAAAGCAACAAAAAAATTAAGGGTATCTCTGTGTCCCTACAGCAACACATGCCATACTTCCGGAAGCGGATGGTCTGGGAGATTCTCCACCGAAAGCTTTTGTGAAGACTGTCTCAGTTAGCCGACATTGACCTTGTGGGGGACCAGCTCTTTGTTGTCAACAGCCAGAGACCTTGGAAACAGCTTCTCTCACCCCTCTGTTCTTGTAAAGCCCTTGATCCTGGACCAGGCCCTGGCGAGATGCATTCACAAGCACATCTGCCTTTCCTTTTGTATCTCAGATACTATTTTTGCAAAGAAACTTTGGTGCTGTGAAAGGGGTGAGGGACATCCCTAAGCTGAAGAGAGAGACTGCTTTCACTTCTTCAGTTCTGCCATCTTGTTTTCAAAGGGCTCCAGCCTCACTCAGTCCCTAATTTGGGGGCAGAGAGAAGCTTGGACAGACTCTTGGTTTCATATAAATTCTTGTTGTTAGGCCTTACTAAGAGGTAGGAAAGGGCTTGGGCAAAAGTTAGGGATGAAAACCACCAGCATATACACGCACACATACATACATGCAGGATTTTCAAGATGTGTTGTCAGGAAAGTGACTGTAATCTGGACTTTGGGTCACATGCATAAGTCCCTCCTCTAGGACTTCCCTATTTATATGCCTCCTTGTGAGATCCGTCTGCTTCTATACAAGGCTGTTTTATCATCTGTAGCTTCCTCCCATTGTGAGGTACAACACATGAGCCCTGGGGGGAACCCCAAAGTCCCAGGCAGTCCTTTTCCTTAAAGCAGGGGTTTGCATGTGCTCAGAACACATGATATGGAGAAGACCCACCCAGGGAGCAGTTCAGTGGGGCAACCAGGGCACCACTTCTACTGCCACCTACTTCTGACCAAGAAGAAGGACCTCAGTCTTTAGCATAAAATTCCAGCATTGGATGAATGCAGGTCTAGTGTGGTCTGTGGCTAGTTAGTTTAAATATGTTTCTAACCACAGAGAATTTAATATATATGTATATATATATGTATGCATATATATATATATTTCACAGGGATACGTGTTTTTTTTAAAGGCTGAACGTGTTCACCACTTTAGCCTCTAGGTTTATTTCCATTTTCCAAATTTAGCTCTAGCAC